>KN716283.1:21527-72184 GCA_000816705.1 Dictyocaulus viviparus | reverse complement strand
TATATATATATATATATATATATATATATACACAGAAACATTAGCAGTCAAAATACTTGGCCGAGTAGTCGTTCCCGTTCGATTTCCCATTCATTAGCACAAGGACTCACTGGTTTGTCATAATCAACACAATCAATGTTTTTGAATGAAACAAGCTGTAATCAGGACATGAAGACGTGGAAGAGAAAAGTAAAAAATACATGCGTGTACCAGTAAAACAGAAATATCCAGCTTTTTTCATTTTTTTAACATAGTGGCCACTAAAATACATGACTACAAATCCAAAGATAAGATTAAGTACCTCTCGTTCGACCGTTAGTGCCTTGCTATGATCTCCATAATCAATAGCGCTTAGACGCCTCTTCAAATTCTCAACATTACATCTAAACCAATTAGTTCACATAGAATTCTTAAACTAATTTTAAAGAGTAGTTCAATAAAAAATCAAATCGATAGTACGTTCAACTTACTGCAACTGTCTATTTCTCTCTTCAAGATAATTGTTTTGATCCAATAATATTTTCTTCTCTTTATCAAAACGTTTACTTTCATTTTCCATTAGTATCTCTTCATTTCCAGTAGGTAAAGTGGGGATTCGGATATATAAGGACAGGTCAATACTGAGAGGCTGATCCTGAATCCTATCGATAAACTGATAATATTGCAGCATGGCAGCTAAAATTCCTATGATGGAATTATCAAGCCTATATACAATAATCACAATATAAGCTACAAACATATACTACGAAAAAAAATTGCAGCTCAATGAAACTTTCCCAAATTCACAGCAAAAACTCTACAAATTCTTACCTGCAGATAGTCGTACCCAAGTTCAAGATTGCAATCAACTACAGATAGCCCCAGCAGCGAGCCAGTGAGTTGCACTATATCTTCTTGTCGCAATAAAGCCCAATCTTCATATAAGTTTCTCAAAGCACAAAATCATTAAAGCTAATAAATTGCTTCACTCTAAATTAACCAACCGTAATAAAGGTGAATTTATGATAATTGTGAAGAAGTCAAAAAGTTTCTTTTGCATCATAGCTAAACGAAGAAAAGCACGTAAACGTGAAATTGGAGTGCTGAAAATAATAAAGTGATTTCACCACTTTATATCAAACAAGCTAAAGACTGAGAATTAATCTCTTACTGAAATGAAACTAGACTATTTCTTCATTCCATCGCAGAAAAAAAAACCCACAGCAACGACTCGATTTGTGCAACACAATTTGCAGTCTCATACATTGTTGAATTGGTTGAAGCGATTCGTTCAATAGCAGTCCACATTTCAGCATCTGGACTTTTCAGTGCAATCAATGCCTTTTGCCCTAAAATAGCCAATCAATGAATATTTATGCGCATAAACGCGGTTCAAATTTGTTGGACTGCTTCATACTACCACTTATCTGAAAAAGTCAACGTTTCTAGTTCTTCCAAAAGAAATGACATATTTAACAACAGAAAAGATTCCATTACTTTGTACAAAACTTCAGAAAATGAAGACGAAAACGTACTTGAAACTTTAAAACCATGCCACAGGACCTTCTCAAGCATTATAAGTAAGTCGCTGATATGTTGTGTATCGCATTCTACTAATCTGTTGCTATCGACCATCGTTTGCTCAAGAAACGCACGTAACACCATCCTTGTGATAGTCATTAGATTTTTCCTTTCATTTTCTAGATATAATAAATCAAATAAACGATACCAAAAAGACAAGACTTTATTAGTGCACATACGGATTATTTAACTGTAGTGTGACAAGCTTTATTCTCTATTAAAACACACGCTAACCTTGTTTCTGTGAACTTTCATACGGCAAGCTTTCTAGTTTTTCTAAATCTCACCATAATATAACCGTCGACGCAGTTTTACGCGTAAGTTCGTGAAATTGAAGGGATAGTGAACTAGCTCAATGGTAATTTGGGAATTTTATATTTCATGACTCAGAAACAGTCCAGAGATCTAACAACGGATAACTGCTTATCAATTATGATGATGATTATATCTAACAAGATCAGATCAATATGATGGAAGCTGAGAACTTGACTGGTATTTCTTCCAACTGGTCGAGTGACTAGTTACGAGCGCATGGAAAATAAAACATCGTTAAGTAGTAAAGTTAACTGACCATTTCTATGAGTATTTACGTTAACTAACTTTGATAAACACATAACAAAGACGAGACTAACAAGCATGTAAATCAAAAAATTCAATATGTGATTTCAGTGACGAGCAAATAGTCTTTCGCATCGCAGCAAATACTAGATAGCCAGAAAACATAATCATTTCTGTACTTTTCTATAGCTAAAACATAATCATTTCTATATTTTTCTATAGCTAGTGGACCACATATAATTGAACAAGCAAATATACACACATAATATGAGACTAGGATGAGAACATTGATATTCCAACTAAAATGCTTGGTAGTTAGAAATAAAATGGAAACCCACCTCTATGCAATTTTTGTGATCTGCTTAGTTGATGTCCATGTTCAGAAAACGATGCTACAAATGAGAATCCGGACTGTGAAGGCATGATCTGAAGAATACTTCAAAGTCAATCCAAAATTTTATTCCTCACAAATAGCCTACAACAAAAAATAATTGAATAGACAATGTTAAGTTGCATTTAACACTATCTACTTTCACGACTACACCCTTGAAATGAAATGCACCAAATATTTGGAATCACACTTATTCCAGTTAGATAATATAATTGAGATGCAATTGTTTGTAAAGCATTAGATTTAAGGGCAAATTTGCGTCTAGTGTGACGACTTTCTCAAATTCATTAACTACTACCGCCGTATTTGTGCTTCTCCTTGTAATATTGCTTAGAAGGTTGAGGTGCACTGCATTTAAACTGAAACTCAAATTCAGAAAGTCGTCACACTAGACGCAAATTTGCACGTTAAGTCTACTGCTTTACAAACAATTGCATCTGAATTATGTTATCTAACTGGAATAAATATGATTCCAAATATTTGGTGCATTTCATTTCAAGGGTGTAGTCGTGAAAATAGTGTTAAGGCAACTTAACATTTTCTGTTCAATTACTTTTTGTTGTAGGCTATATATATATATTGTATAAAACTGTTCAACCATTCAATTGTTCATATAATGTAACCACAATGGAAGTGGGAATGCTTTCTATCATTGTAGGCTCGCTATTCGAAAAGCAAATAAGAATAGCTGGTACTTTTGTATTAAATTACAATGGAGAGGATTTCGTTAAACACCTGTTCGTCTGATATAGTCTTATGTTAACTATCAGTTATTACCGTGTATGCTAGAGTTTGTGGTGCAAATACAAAGAGTACCATGTTCATATCATTAGCTCACAAGCGTTCTAAAAGGTTCCATTCCGTGAATTTTCAGTGCTCATATGCCGAGATAAAACATAGTGTTGAGCTTGTAACGATTTATTTGCAGATGTCATTTACTGCTACCAAGCTTGCTCATATAGTATGTAGTAATCGTATCGTTATTCGAACAATGTACGAAAATCCGTATATTGCGCGGTTTAAAAGCAGGAGTAAGGTTTCTCCTGATTTTTACAAAAAAGTAAGTTATATTTCATTTAGAAAATTCGATGTACTGCTTTTGTAGAAGCATAAAATTATTGTGGCGTCTAAGTCTAAATTTTAAGTTTAGATTGTTTACATTTGCTCTCATAAACAAATTTGGGCGACGTACTTTATTATAAAAGTTTCAATATCTAATGTTGCTTGTCAATAGTTGGTGTTATTGGATACTTCTTGTCATACATAGTAAGTGGAACACTTGGATTTATAGAAGCGCTATAGTTTATTTTCCTGCTGAAAGTAACAACAGTTACGTATGATTATTACGGATGGAAATACAAACGCTAACTATTAGGTGAAGCAGTGCTAATTTCTTGGTAATTTTTACAAGACACAATGTCGAAACGCATGGTTAATATATGTGTGTAGCAGGTGTGATTTGATTCAACTAATGTGTCTTTCATTGTGTGTTAGCGATTTTTAGTACTTTTTCTTTCTCTACATTTTTGCTTCAATATTTTATACACCGTATGTTGATAACTGCATTCTCTCTAATAACCATAGTGAAGGAAACTGAAGCATGGCGGATTTTTCCGAGAGCCATTTTCGTTGGAAATATCGAAATTTTTTTCAAGGATGTAATGTTCGTCGCATCAATCGAAGCGTAGCTGGACATGCTGCTCTAAACCCCTATAGGTCTGTAATCTGTTTAACACTGAGAATTATTGTGTTCTCATTCACTAGTAAAATATTTTTGTTGAAAATTGAATTTCATGCGTTTATTGTTATTTAATTAAGTATATGCTAATCTGAATCTTATTAATGCCCTTAAAATTAACTAGAACGTTAATGATTGCATGGATCTGTTGCTTATCATTTATGTTTTATCCTATCAATTTTAAATGTATCAATAACCTTCTGGCAGCACTTTCAACATTCTGAAGTCGCATTTCCTTTAGCATTGTAAAAAATTTCTGGCCTTCATCGAAATCTATTTGTTCATGTCAAAATTAAACAATTTCTGTCATTATATGTGTTGCGTGAAAATTTTTTTGTACATATTTATTCCAAGCTTAGTAAGAAATGTGGAAAGCCTTGGTATTGGTTGTTTCAGGTCCATTAACATTTTAAAGCAAAATTAAACCTCTTGATTTCTCACTTTATCTAATATACAATAACTAAATCCCTTACTTTAAAGGAAGTCGTTCTCACTAAGTAGACAAGCACTATTCTAGCAAGTTAAACTGATATCGGACTATTAGGCTCTAACTGTAAAGTTTTTCTATGTAGACACTGCTTTTATCCCATTTTCTGACAACGGCAGTATTTTGGACTAGTATTAGCCAACGTTCTGAAACTTTTTTCATGATTTGAATCAATGTTTTATAATTACTATATCCTTTTTATAATCGCTGTTTTGCGGATTCATCTTTTTCTTTATGTTTATATGAGGATTTAGACTTGTACTTCTTTGATACTAGTGAATCGAGTGGCGCAGTGGTAGGAGCTGCCACAGTAATAAGATGGCTTGGTGCCATGCATACGCTAGTTCGAGACCACCTCCTAGCTAACCAAGTCTTCCATACCTTAGGCATCGGTGAATTAGTAGTGTAGTAATCTGGAAGGGTAAGCAGTATTGACTTGGCAACAGACTGGTTCTCTCAAATCATAGTATAGACCAATCCAAGTTTGAATACTTCCACCATAATATCAAGACAATAAGTGGATAGTGCATCCTCACAAAGAAATTGATTACGCCAATTATTGTCCTTATGTTATTCTGATATTTAATATGGCACATTTTCATAAATTGTTTTGTCTACAAGAATAAGTGTTTCTAAATTTAATTTAAAGGTTGTCTGTTTATTCCTTTGCAGACTACTGGACTCACAGGTCTCTTTGTTAACGAGCATCCCCATCGAACTCTTACCGTTGTTTACGGTCGGATATTGAAAGCTTTGGAGCAGATTCCTACCACAGCAGCTTACAGGAAATACACTGAAAAAGTGTGGGATCGGTTGTTTTCGTTTTCTTACTGATATATTTCCATATAGTTACTGATTTTTTGTTCAGTTTATTTACCTTCACTTTTATGTTCAGATTATTAAACATCGCCTTGCACTTGTTCAGTCCGAAAATGATATTCAAACTTTAGAAGAGAAAATAGGGATGGGACAAATTGAGGAAGTAATTGAACAGGTGACTTTTTGACCAGAAAAACTGAGATTTCCGAATATTATTATTTAATGTTCTAATGTGATGAGAATTTCAAGGCAGAGTACGAGCTGGAAACAGCTAGAGCTATAATAGAATCGAAAGCATGGGAACCGCTTATCGAAGAAGCTCCGAAGGGTCAATGGGACTGGCCGATCGCATAAAGTTATCTTTTATGCAAATAAGCTCTTCGTAGATAAATTGTCGTTAGAGTTCAGTTTTCAACTTTTACACTTATATCAAGTGTTCCAGAACATTTTGTTCATACATTTCCACCACATACGGCTCACATTTCTTATTACACAGAATTTCTTTCTGTTTTAAATCTACCATATGTTTGTCTAGTAATTTGAATGTTTATCTCACATGTATTGGTACAGCTTATGCCGTTGTTTACACACTTGATTTAAGTTCACATGTGTTAATGGCTTGTAGTCAGAAAGTAATGTAGGGCGTTGCCATGTAAGTGAATTACGTCAAGTAGTCCCAATGTGTTTATTAGAAATCTACATGTTGATTTACTGTTGTCTCTATACATTAGAACCGAACTTCCTACTCTATCGCCTAATACTAGAACAAAGGCCTCATTAGTCAAAGTGCTGTTGCTTTGTAGCCTCAAGCGACTAGAAATACATGTTGAAGACATATGAATTAATGCCGTACTTTTGTCTTCTTTGTTGGAGTTTACCGTCATGGATTAGCTATCACCTCATCAATTGCTTATCCTATACCTTCTTCCTTCACCTTCTTTGTAGAAAAATGCGATCCAATGCTATTCGGAGGACGCAAAATTTGTATATTTCGACAATTGTTTTCCATAAAAAGTTACAAAATTTTTATGTACAACGTTGAGGAGTCGCGCAGCTCGTCCTGATACTACAGAGATACTCGACTTAATACTCAAACTGCATAGCCTTTTTACTGGTTTTTCGACGAGGTTACATATTTCGGTGGTCGGAGTTGTGCTACCCAGTTTGATGTCATGTGCCTTGCTACTATTGAGAAATCACTGTGCACTGGATGAGGACTGAATTTTTCCATAGGCTACCGTACGATTCTTAGAATATTTGAGTGACGTCCCAGCTTTCCCGAAGTCATGATGGTTCGTGGTGAATGTTTATTTTGAATTTTTAAAATCATGCGATTTCTTCTTCTTCACTCGGAGTTATCCAAGTGCAGTGGAGTAGTGCTCAAAGCCGCTTCCATTTTATGCATGATTATTGTTGCTTACAATTGTCAGCCAACACTCAGGTTAAATTGCCTGGTACAAATCCACTTCAGGGTGCTAAATAAAAGATGGCAAGACGAAACTAAATAGTAAATAGTTTATAAATAGTAGTTTATGGAATTCGCATGGCGAACATGTTACTTCAAGTATAGGGTAGTTAGTGTAGCTGTTAAAACAAAGAACCGAAAAGTAATATTTTTACCATGTAGTTCCTTCATATTATAAAACACGTTCTATTCTTTATTCAGCACATGAAGCATGTTCGATACATTATTCTGGTTATTCAGCAACATACATAAAGTGGTATATGTATGTTGGCTGGCACGGAAGTTCAAATTCATTTTTTGAAAAGGCAGAAACTACTATATTAGTTCTTGACACCCCTCATGTACAGCACACATGCAAGTTAACAGTAGGTTCTTTTTCATAAATGTATTCCTATTACATTACCCCATTTTATTCCACTCTACCGTCTTTATCTTTCCAATCCGACTTATTCTTTGGGTGAAATGAGTAGTTAATCTTCATAAAAAGTATAGAGTTTTCATTACAGAACGGATTGTGATCTAGAAATGAATTCCTATTGTAGTGTCTTCGTTTTCATCTTTTGAACCCTGCTGACAGCAAATATTTATTGTAATGTACGCACCGTACTGATAAGAACTAAACAGTAGGTTACCAGCATTCTTGTGGCTCACAAAGCTTTACGATTATTCAAGGAAACGACTGAAGAATGCTCCAAAGCTGTCATGGAACTACAGGAAACATCTAGCTAAACAAACGAAATTCAAGTCCCAAAGCCACACTGGGTTGTGTTGCCGACGGCGTCGACGATTGTGAAAGTCGATCAAATTCTATGCTTACCCGCACGTTAGTATTTGCGGATCTCGTTATACCTAAGCAGCACTTCACACGTACTTTTTTCTACTTTGAACATAAAAATAGGACAACTTGATCGAACACCAATTTCTCACTCCCTTTACGATAACAGAGCGCAGAAAATTCAGCACAATAATGTTTAAAAAAACTAGTAACTGAATTAAGCTCCTGGCTTGGTTAAGCTCTGTAGTGTACGCTCGAATCCAACCACGGTTCCTATTCCCAATTATATTAGTGCTTGTTATCATTCCATGTAATTTCAATACCAATTTATCGACCACGATGGGATGGAAGGTTTATACCATGCAAATGGTGCATAGGTAATGCAACCGATTCCTATATACACTGCTATAATGTTGACGATATTCTTTTTAAGTATGCTAACACCGAACTTTCAAAATCAAAACTCCTTGTTTTGGCTATGCTGCAGATGATGACGGAACCGAGTGTGCGCCTCTTCGCCGGACGACGAACCACATCAGTCACATTGGATGTTATACAATTGAAAGTCGACTGCAATACCTTAAACTTATCACTTATTAGGTATTCGAGTATTTATTTAGATAACACATGAAAAATAATGCATCAAGATCAATAATAGGTCAAGACATAATATTAGTAATAAAATGAGAATTAATATAATGAGAACAATCATTCTTCGAGACTATAACTGCTATAAGTAAAGCAGAAGTGGTAAAGTTGGCAATCGTTAATTTTCAGTCTCACAACAAGGTACTCTTTTTTTTTGGCTGAACGTTCTTTGAAATGTATGTGAATAGCATTCGTATAGTAGCATTCCATTGCTGAATTCCTCGTTTTACGTATGCGATGTCCTCATAAAATGAATAACCACTGGAATGGCTCTGTCTCAACAGGAACGAGAGATCCCGATGAAATTATTTCAAAATGGCCTTCTCACATCTGTAATACCCCAATAGGTCTTGTGATCGTGTGAATAAGCACCATTGTGCATGATACGCCGCGATCTCTTGCTTATGCGGCTTTTTATCTTCTAATGTTTCGCAACGTTTTTGATGCCTGTGCATATATTAAACAGAAACAGACAGATCAAGCTGTAGATGAGAATGTTGTGAAATTCCTCCGCAACAAAAGTACTTCCTTAGTTCTTGGGACTTGGATTTCGGACTTGCATTCTAAGCGGTAGTGTATGAAGAGTCAAGCCAACTGTACAATTGTATTAATAGTGGCGGTATATTTTTAAGATTTCCTGGCTCAATGCTAGTCCAAAGGCTGTACGACTTTTGTCAACGAATTCTAGAAGGCAAGAACTTTGCAAAGAGATAAACGATTTCATCTCGCGACATAGTTAGACGATATTATCTATCAAATAGATCTGCGAAAAAAATTGTAGACAACTATGTCCATTTTTTTCGGAAAAAGTGTGTTCATCTTGCGGCATAGAACAGTAATTCTGGTTGATACTGAAAAGTCCACCAATAACACAATTACCTATCCACGTAACGGATAAAAAAGTGTATACACTATTATGAGAAATTTTTATAAGTAATACTTAAGAGAACCATAAAGCTTAAACATTCCACAAGCCCAAATATAGCTTAAACAATGTTATGAATAAATTAGCACATGTATACATGATTTATAAATCAGCAATTTCAAGAGAATGTTAGCTATGACTAATATTGAGCAATTTCTTGCTTTATCTACAAAATAGCAGGTTTATCAACAAAATAAAACACTCAAGTTTTAATCCAAGCCATGCAAAACAAAGAAATTAATTTAAACGACCGTACCGTAACAATAAAAATTTACCAAATATAAAATCACCGTACAAATTCACGTTATATAAGACATTACTCAATCCACTGATTTAAGAAGTCGGTGATCGTATCTGTGTCCCATTTTTCAATGTTAAGAGTTTGCTTCGTTATGCCCAAGTTATCCTGAAAGAAAAACTGCAGCAATCCTGACAGATAGGTGATTATCTTGACAATCCATAAAATAGGTCAGAAACAGATGCATTTCCCAGTAGATTTATTATGAGACTGATATGCTTATCAATGATTAACAAAAAACACAGTACTACTTAATGGCTACATTACGAAGTGTTCTATGTATATCCTTTAAATTAGTATTTGCAATTTGTTGCAAAAATTAATCAAAGTATTTAACATAATATCCTAGCATACAATGATTTCAATTTACAGCCAAAAACATAATCTAACCTAGTATTTCAGATGTTCAACAAACCTTCAAAACAATTTGAGGGCGTACACCTCGAACATGACGAATGCGGACTCGATTACCCCATTGTGAAGCCATGTTACGTCTTACAAAAGCTTAATAAGAGCCAAATACATTTATAAACCACAACACAGGAGTCCACTGTTTTCGACTCCCGAATCTTACTTCGGATTGAAATTGTATACAAATATCACATCCTTCATCTTTAAATTGATTGACAGACTGTAAACATAAAGAAAATGGAAGTAGAAAATCTAACATACCTTCAACTTGGGGAAAACGACCTAAATTGCATTCGCAGACCTCGATATGAGCAAAAGGATACTTCTATAATAATAGCTTAATGGGGAAGAAAAACTTGTGCGTAATAGAGAACTGTAGCAAAACCAAAAGTGGTCCAATAAGCACGTCAGATAATGAAGAACAAACAAGCAATATGAGTAAGAAACACTCCACCCATCTACAGTTCAAAGTCATTAACACAAAAAATGTTTATTCAGTAGCAAATGTACCAAGGAAATCCCCACCATTGCTTATCGCGAATTGAAACTCTCGTATTGAGAGGTTTCAAATCTTGAACATAGAGCTTCCAAACGTTGAAGTCAAACTTCTCTCAAACTAGACATTTACCAAAGAAAAGCGAAGCGAAATTCACTGAACACCTACTTCATGTTCAAACTCCTTTTCTTTTGTACAACACGACATACAATCGCTCATTAGCATTTCAAGGTTATAACTGCCCAGTTTTTCACAGGAAGAGCACTAAACTAAAGAATATTTGGGATAACTGACTAAACAAGCCTAAAATAAATGTAATATTTCTAAAGTTCTTCCAGCTTCGTAAACTTGCATATGAAAAATTGCACAATAACTGAATACGAACAAAAAAAGCATGCAACCATTAAGTAAGGTTACCTTCAAGTCATCAGGAACAAAGCCAAGTTCACTACATTCGTCGACTGAAATTTTATAAACGTCGACTTCTGCATAACTTGCGATTATGAAAGCCAAATTTAGCAACGTTGTCCGCATTCGAAGAAGTAAATTGACTATGATTAATACGACACTATAATAATAGACAACAGGTTTCAAACAATTAAAAACACTTTTATCAACAAAAGTATAGAAGGTTACAAAGATAAATTTTTTATTTTCACGTCATCCGCACTCTTAACAATCCTTAGGCCATCGCAGGTTTTGAATTAGGGCACCCTAGACCTAGCAAACAAAATTACTACTAAATTACAATTACTACTAATTACAAAATTACTGCTGCTCAAAATTACTGCTAGACAACAAATTCATAAAATATCATTCATTCGTCTCTAAATTCGCTCCTTTCGTTATATATCCGCTTGCATTTCGAAGCGGCACGAGTGCCGAACAAATGCTTGGGTTCACTCATGTATTTTTGCCCCATGTTTCTTTACACATTTGGCAAAACAAAGGTTTGGCATAAAAGCAGTGCTTTAATGCAAACTTTGCATTCGTTTATAATTCGAGGCTCCCTGCATATGATTTGAAACGACCACTTCAAATACGTTCATATCAAACCGTTATGTCACGAGAATTTCGCCTATTTCAGTCTTTCCTCTCATCTTCATTATGTTCATTACCTATTCCAATACCTCACCAGGCTAACCTGTGTTGCAGAACCCCGACTATTAATTCTTTGCTCATAATGCATTCCTATAATGGCTAGGATTCGGTGGCCATATGGTTTATCATAAACATCAGTGACTATACCTTGAACTAGGCTGTTCAATCCTTCATGTAATATAATAATTAAAGAAGCAATAATACAACAATATAGTAGCATCAACATAACAATGATACAAACGAAACATCACAGTAGTTCAACACACCGTGCGCACGTTCTTTTCGCATAGAAAAGGTGAACAAAACGATATTCAGGACTGCTGCATATTATAATCCCCATGGTAAAAAGAGTTCAATAAGGCAATGAGATTTCGCCAATGTTATTCACCGGCTTATCGTAATGAATAGTGAAGTCGTTAGATTGTGACGAAAGAGGCATTTGTATTGATGGAAGATTCCTAATAAACCACTCTTCTGCGGATAATGTCATCTTATTATCGACGAGCATTGAAGAAGCAGATGTTTTTACGATGGCGGATTGTGTCGCGCCCTTATCACTATGTAAACTGGACGTCTTCTACTAGGGGTATAACTACAACATGACATAGAAATGTCACATTACTTTTCTTCCATGAATAATTAAGCACCATTCTTTAGCTTATATTTTGACTGACCCGAACAATTGTAATTATAATGACCCAATACTTGAGAGCTTTATCCAACAAACAGAACGAATGAAAACGAGGGTACAATAACAACGATTGAAACCAAGTAACATCAATTTGGAACATAACGAGAATCGGTGAAGTATATAATCAATCTTATTTACTGCTAAATACCATCAAGCAGTAACTGTGAGAAAAAAAAACCAAAGGACCAACATGTTTACATATATTGATGTAAAAGAGTTCTTCACGCAAAGATACCCGGTTGAATGATCGTGACTCACTCGCACACACAGGTAAACACAGGACACCATCACTCGGTCTAGTAAATAGACACCGAAAAACGAATTAAGTTTGTGTCATATACTACTAAACATCACGATCTTCGTCTAAGAACAATGACAATTGCTACAAAATCAGTGCAATTTGTTGAGGACATTAATGACAGTTGCTCAGGATGCAAAGAATTACCGATAAACTTAACACCATAGAGCATAACATAAATATCTGATTTATGATAATTCACTTTCTAAAACAATATAGTAGTAATTGACTCGTCTTTAGCTATTTGGCCGCCACTGGTTCAGATATTGAAACATTGGCAGCAGCATCAGGAACATTTTTTTTCGTAGGTTTCTTCTTTTTCTTTTTCAGTTGTGAGTTAAGCGTAGCAATCAATCCAGCGTCCTTAAAATCGGAAATATATTGTCTTCCACATCACCGCAACTACATAAAGATATGCAAGCAACACGGAAACAATGAAATATTCTTTACCTTTAGTTTGGCATCGGTATCTATCATATTCATATCAAGAGGTAGTCCAGCGATTTTCAAAAGTCCATTAGTCATAATCAATACTGTTGCTTTAAATTGTGCAACTACCTCGCCAGCCGCCTCATAATATACCTAAATATAAGATGAAAAATCCGATACTATGATACTGCAACTCACTTTAAAATGGAAAAGTAAAAACAAAAATCAATTACTGAATAACGACTAACACACCTGATATGGACGAAGGAGTCCATGCTTTTCAGGTTCAACTACCCCCATTTTTGCTTTAACTTCATCGTCAAAAGCGCGTAAAGTGAATGGCATCACTCCGAACTTGAATGTTGCAAAATATTGATAAAAATGTTCACTGTAGATCACACAGAAATAACCCTCAAACACTACTCAAGCTTTATAATAGTCGCATAGTTAATATATTAAAACATTTTAAAAAATAGAGAAAATACAGAGAGACAATTACCCTGTCCTTACACTCTTTCATAAGAGCTCGCGCAGCTTTTAGTCTCAAAGAATACTGGACATCCTCATTCCGCTTGAATACTGTGGTGCGAGTATCCATGTCCTTAGCTTTGCCTGAGAGTTATCACATCTTCTTTAACTAAGATAACTAACAGAAGGACTCAAGTAATATTAAAATGAACTAGTTTACCACATAACTAACTTCGCATTTCAACATTTTTGCTAATCCTTTTTTTAAAAAAAAACTACTCGTTTAAAAACTTGATTATTGTCAACTATTAACGACTTGCAACCACTAGCTGCTCCCGAGGACTAAGATGAGTTCCTCTGAAAAAGAATGAGACCGGCCATCAAAGAGGTCAGTGATATCACCCCTAAGTTGGTTGTTGCCAAGAAATTTTTTGCTTCCACAGATTCTGCTTCAAGACCCGAAAATGATGATAAATCGAAATATCAATATCACGACCGCACGATGATTGTGGTATCGTGCTCCACCTAGTTTCGCATGATGGGGCAAGCTGACTTAGTAATATGATATACAGCGTTATTATAGAAAAGGGCAACACAGACAGTTTTCGAAAACTTTACTCGCACTACTTCCGCCAACTTCCGGAGTTGTTCCACATAATCATCGGTATTGATTGTATGCTTGTTGTCGATCGGTCCCAAAAAAGCATGTATTTCCAATTACAAAGAAAGCAGAAACAAAATCGTCATAACATGGAACAGGGAATTCGTTAAACTGCTGATTCTACGCCGCGAGGGAGCGTTAGAAAGCTTCGTTGTCCTCATAATAAACACAAGACTTTTCCTTGATGCGAACCGTCCTGAAAAAGCTATGCCAGCACAGTGCACAGTTGCAGCTGAAAGCTTTCACAAATAGTAAGGAGCGTCGTGCAATCGTGATTGGTAAATGCATAAAGTGTACATTGGTAAGACACTTTGCGATGACTTACTTCTTTTAGATAGCGAGCGATTTCGCAACCGCCAAATCAACGTTCTTGCTCAAACTAAAGGGCTCGCTCATGGCACAAAGCACCTTCTTCTGAGTTGATTGGCCGCTCAGAGTGAAACTGTATCTAATAGCTCCTATTTCCTTCATCATGCTTTAATCAGTAACTCAGTCTAATCCATAGCAGTGCCTGACCTAAACGCAGTCTTTGTCTCCTCGACAATCAATCTGCCGCTTTTTACTCATAGTTCATTTATATTTTATGGCCAAGCGTCACTGGCTTGCATCTCAACCATTTTGACCCCCCATTAATACACGCTACACTCGTGCCTTTTATACCTGTTGGCTGAAACTACTAGGATATTTACAAGCAAACTATAGCTTTTCAACAATAATTCAATTAAATATAAAAACTGTGTAATAGACAATTCAATGTTGCGAAATAAATAATGGATGAATCCAATATCTTATAAATTCATAATACAAAAATATATTATACATTTGCAGCATATCTCACCTCTGCCACTAGAAAATAAAATATCAATAGCATAGGCTTCGTGTTTTTCAACCGTAAATTTCTCCATCTCCATTCGTTGTTTTTCGCCTGGATTTTGAATTATTTGCTTCTCGCCATCAATTTGATCTCTCATCAATTGATGAGATATCATATTTTCAACAGGAACTACACCATAGTCAGCAGCTACCTGTATTTTTCAAGATAAGAACCCTACGTTTTATAAAACTAACTATCACAGACCAAGTGAATTCAAAACGGAAAAGTGCCGAAAAGCACATCTACAATATTGTTGTAAAGTGAGGGAAACCTGATTAACATGGTAACATCTACACGTAATAGAGCGTGAACGGGTTATGCGCTCCGATCTAAGTCTCCAAAAACATATATTCAAAGTTTGTAATATAAATTATGTAATATGTAATTCGAAGTATTTGTAATATTCGAAGAATATTACTTCAAAAACATACTAATTAATATCAAAAGAGTGCGTGATACTGCTGAAGGTGCAATGATACCCCAGATTTACCAAACCCGCCATTCTTCTGGGGTCGGTAAACTGGTACCGTAGAAATCTGGGTAAAATAAACAGCACTGATTTGGTGAGATCCGCTCAACTCAAATCACAGTATGAGATTGTTCGATGACAAAGCTTGTAATATCTTACAGCACTATTTCGAAAGACAAAACATTTGATTTTGCAAAGCAAAATATGTTAAACCAACTTTCAGATAAAATAAAACATTTAAATTGGATAAAACAAAAATTTATTATGGATAAAACTCGAATGTCTCTCATAGTCAGGCCAAAAGCAGTGTTATTTGGTTTGAAAAATTATTTAACCCAGTTAGTTAACAGTAGTCATAACATAGATATTTCATATCCTAAATATAAATACCCTAAAACTCGAAAAATAATTATGATACGAGACCAATAAATGCTGGAGAAATAATTACCTTATCGATGGCAGTCGTAATGTCCGTTGTTTTGTTGCCAGGTTGTAACATGCGAATCGCAATCTCCATGGCTTCATATGTGGCTTTCAACAACACAGCACGAACGCCGGTTACCTTTTTCGTCTTAAAAATTATAAAAAAAAACATGATATGGGACATGTTTAATTCGAATCATGAATCACAGTGGAATAATGTAGATCTAAATCGAGTTCAAATATGAAGATGAGCTCAATTAATCAATAGTAGTCCTTCTATAAATACAATATTCATTTGCGTACTGGTTTAGATAACTGTAAAATTTTCCAATATTCATGAAATAATTAGGAGCAGCACGATAATCCCTCCATTAAAGCCAAGAAAAGGTACAAACCTAACACGCGTCATGCTCCACAAATACATTCACATGTTTACACTCTTTTTTTGTAATCAAATTACTGTCCTTGATGTTTCCAGCTATACTTTTCGTATGCTTTTACATTCAAAAACTTACATGGCTATTGTTTTAAAACTGAAACTCAGCACTGTTGCCACAGTTAAATATGCTTTATTTTGCAACAAAGTTATGATCTTATTTCAAATACCATTTTGACCGGAAAAAACTCAAGTAGGACATCATTCAATGTGCATTCACTAATAGCACTCAAAAAAGGACTAAGCTTAATTTGTAAACCTCACTCAAAACGATGACGATTGCTATTAAGTTTGATGGTAATATCACTAAATTAGTTAACAACACAGATATTTGTAGAAAGACAAGCTAGAATTAAAAATGTAAAAAAAACTTATCGGTAATTCAATACGCCTTTAAAAACACACACGTATCTGAGTTTACTCAAGTTTAAATACAGTTTTAGAACTTTTAAAAATCCAGTAGGTTTCGCAATTACTTATAAAACTATGTAAAAACCAGACATGTGGGGTGCGTTATGTAGAATTCAGTGTGCAGCAATACAATTCAAATCGATTGTTAATTAGTATTCGCTTCTTTGACAAAGAAAACCTCTATTTCTGTGGAATCAACGAATTGGTGGGAATATCATCGAATACGGAAAACACATTAGTTGTGAGCTGTCACAGCATGACATTGTAAGTAAGTGACCAAGAGTATTTATTTACTTCCGCAATTCAAAATGGAACCAAATGCATGAAAAACCACGCATATACACACTCGGGTTAATAAACGCAATAGTTGTTCATTACAACAATCCCAGAACGTTGACAAAACCAATTTCTTAACCATATCACAGTGATAGTGGTGCCAGTTGTTATAGGCTGGCCATAATCACATTCATAGCAGCCCTTAGGCCTACCTAGCCCGCCATCCTTACAAGGTGGGTCAACTAATATCAGAAAAACCTGGATAAGATTAAGAACATCGACAATCAAGAGTGCTCAAACCGAGTCACTGCACAAACAATATTCGTATTAAATCATTTGCACGATATTACATGAAAACGAATAAATAGGTGCATCCCGCTACAAGGATTGGTCGGAGCCAAAGCTAATCTTAAGTTTCCTTGAAAGAAAAAAGACCTACAAATAGTCAATTGAGACGGTATCGCTCTATCACACTTTCAAAAAAAAATTTTTGATCAATCATCACCATAAAACAATGTGGATTGTGAATCGAATATAACCAAAAATGTCTCAAAACTATCCTACATTACAGAACTACGTGAAACGGTAAATTTTAATTTAAGAATGTATCAAACTACCTTTGAACTCTTTAGCACCATTTCCCACTTTTCATAACGAATCAATTGACATTATAATAATGAAGTGGATGATGCGCGATCCATAAATGAATGACAGTGCAAACAGTAAACTCACTCGTTGAAAATCATAATGAATGATGAAAATCTCTCGGTTATTATCATTGTATCGTTATTTTTCCATACCTTTAGAAATGAAGCAAATTAGTGACTTTAATGTTCCAAAATAAAAGGATATGAAGTACGTTGAAGACATGAAATGACACAAACAGCATATCCAGATAACCATGTCAAAAAATGATAAATAGAACAAGTTTCGAGAAGATTAGTTGAATATAGAAATCACTAGTAGTATAAGTCTGAAACAAGTAAACTACACCAATATGAAACATTACAATCTATTGATATACTGAGTTTCTTGAGTAAGCCATATGATTCGAAGTATCAGAAAGGACTCGATCACACATCCTGCAGATGGTTCTAACACCTTTATAGCCTCAGACTCCAAATTTTGTGGCTGACAAAGAATATGGTATATCAGTTATGACCTATCATAGTTGAGAGAGAGTGAAAATTAATTGACAATAAACATTATAAAGTAGGTGAGTTGAAAGAAAAAACAACTAATGAAGACTATTTTTGTAAACATTTTCAGCATCTATTCAGGCGTGCTGCGTTTTTAATACGCACATATTAAAAAATATAAAATATCATTAATGAGCTAGAAAATTTGAGCATTGCATTGATTTCTGTTGTTCCGCCTGTTCATTAGTTATAGTTCGGTGATCAAAGATAACCAGAAAACTGAACTAATGTTAGATTCGCAAAAATGTTAATATTCTTGTTAACAAAAAAAAAATGCTAAATGTTAATGTTATTATAATAATGCTAATATTTAATGCATTTAATAATGTTAATATATGTTCACTCGTTTAACTATCGTTTGCAAACACATGACTTAAGTTTACAACCAAGTATGCAAAATAGAAATCGTTTACGAAATAGCGTTAGAGCTATCATATGTTTTACTTAACAAATGAACATACCAATACTAAAATATTATATGGAAAGCCAATAATTTCTATTCTCATAACGATTGAAACAAAAAAATGAAGCAATTATTAATGACATCACAGGCGCCATAAACGATAATAATTAACAGCTACACTTGGGAAACGACTCCTTGTTCTCACTATGATGAAGTCACTGAGCAAGAACACTGCTCCAAGAATCAAAAGCTATATATCATAAGTACTTTTTCCGCTAAGTGTTTGAATATTTCATAAATATGAGTCGAATCTGCTTACTTCTACCGTTTAAACACAGATCTTCACTTTAACTCACAATCTCTTGCTTAGAAAGATGTATGTGCACATTGAGCAGGATGCTTGTAATATGCTACAGCAAGATACTAATCAATGACTTGTGAAGTTGATGATTACGATCCGCTTCTACTAATGTATTTATCAGCATGAGTATATACATGTGTATATTCAGATGCATATGTACATGCACAGATACATATACACGTATACATACATATTTATATAGTACACGGGTAATTATTAGCGTATCTATATACATACGTCATATACAATCTAAATGTTGCTAACCAAAAAGGGAAAAAGAAAAAACGAAGTGAAACGGACCAGAGGTTATTTAATACTTCACATAAAAACTTTCTTTGAAGAAACGGAATAAATATCGGCTAGTTGACTTCAACACAACGTTATTCAAAACAAAATAAAAGTAGGCATAAAGAAAGGACAAGATATCAGTGCACTAATTCATAAATAAGACCTAAAATTCTAAAAAAAATGCATTTAAAAAATGCGAAACAATACTTACTTGTGAAGCTCCAACAACAACAGTATGTGCAGCTGTAGCAATATAACCATCTATATGAACACCTAAGTCGATCTGGAAACATCTAGTTGTTTCCGATTTATAGCTTGAACCAAAAGTGCCTTTAGATATAGCAATTATATATATTAACGATTTTTCCCGTACTTGAATACAAGCAACGATTCCCCTAGTTTATAATGTATTACTCGCCTAGAAAGAAATCTGCGACAGCCGCTTTTGCATTTTTTCACAGATTTCTATTATCGCTTGAAAAACAATATCACAGAATTTTTGATAGAAATCACATTATAGTTCAACCGGAATCGAAAATTCTTAGCAACTTAATCTACTTTGACTAATTGTCCATCTTTCAAAATAATCGGAGGGTCAGACCGCAGCGGAGAGAAATGACATATACAATGATCCACAGAAACGCAAGTAGGCATTGCAATACCCTAAATGAACTGCAAATAATAAGTATGTTTAATAGCATTATTTTCATCAATCTCGAAACATTTGCAAACCTTCGTAACCACTTTCTCTTTAATAAACACTTTCGAGGTTTTCTCCAGGATAAGATTATCTCCTAAGGTGCAAAGAAAACCGACCTCTACGCCTTCCCTTACTTCTGAGATCACTTTCTGAAAAAATGCATAGAAAACAATTTCTGAATGTATAGAAAAAATTGCCAGTATATTTATGTTGACATGGAATGGATAAATAAAAAGTAAGTTCATGGAAAGAACAATTTTTTGATCAAATTTCGAATTTTTACGTGTATGAAAGCCATATGAAAGGGAGTAAAAAACAATCATCTGAGTGAGTTAACAAATAAACTACCAATGCAGCTTATTGATAAAGAAACATTATTTACCCGTGAAGTCAACAACACTATGGTGATCTTCCAGTTTGCGGAATTATTTTACATACAATGAATAGAGTACACATTTCAGCCAAAGGAAACTATTACTTTGAGAATTTCGTTGACCATTTGCGCAGCCATTTGATATTTGTTCACGACCACATCGCTAGAAAGCGTTTCATCTTCATGATGAGAATATTCACGGCTTGACGAACTGCTTGCGCTTTCCTTACGTGGCATTTATATTTCGGACTGAAAACGATTTAATTTCACAAGAGAAAAAAGCGTTTTCCATGTAATTATGAAGCCGCTGGTAAGAAAGCCATATAAAAGGTAGTAAGAAACGAGAAGATAATAGAAAAATCAAAAAAAGCAGTAACAAGATGACAAGGCTATTCATGAGAAATGAAAGACGACGCGTATATAAACGGAATAATTACTATGATTTTTACTCCAAATCTACGTATTTCTACAAAACCGCTACTCCCAACATTAAAAATACAAGAAACCACGAATACAGCTTGAGAAAGTTGGTGGTCATTAAATACGTTAACAATAACAACGTACGTTCCCATATGTACCACAAGATTTAAAGGAATAGTTATAGTTTGTTCATTTCCAAATCCTTTATAAATGATTAATATGAATATTCCTCCAATGCATAGCTTTGAAATCATGAAATAAAACACTACAAGGAAAGAAACATTGACTTACAATATTCAGAAACCTTCTCAAATCCTAATCTAGTTGTATCATTTTGAATAGCTCAAGCAAAAAAAGGTAGCACCTCACATTTCAATCAACAATTGTACTTTGATGGGAAATCAATAAGAACTAACAAAAGAAAACGAATTAATTAATACATGAAAACACTTCGAAAACAAAAGTGTATTCATGAGAATTCAAAGTAGGACTAGATCGGATTTGCAGCGTGAAATTCAGGGCTGTACGGTGGAATTTAAAGCGTTGGAAGAATGCCAACCAGTAGTATCGCTTCTCGCGATGCATGCTTTAATGGCAATCCGAGGGGGGTTTTGATACAGTCTCAATGTGAAATGTTAATAGGGTTGATTATTAGGATTTATTAGTTCATTGTTACTTTTAATGAGAAATGGATGCTTTGCAAACAGAATTATTATTGAGACGAAGTCAGCTTATCAGTATTGCCACAGGGTGTCACAGACTACCACACATTCCCATCAAAAATACGAAAGGCCACAAAATGATGACCATGGAAACAACCGATAACATACCTGGATTTTTGTGAGGTGCCAATCCTTATGAAGATAAAATAACTCCAATTGAATTACCTTCATGGTTACTTGAATAGTCCAAAGCAGCTTCCCATTCGTTTCGTTCTCATGCGATTGCCAAGCCTGGCAGGGCTCCATTTCAGAGTTAACGATGTACTGCAGAATTTTTTACCGGGAACTATTCCAAAACGAATCCCATTGACTTCCCATGTGTTCCACTGCAGACTCACGGTCGAATCGATGTGCAGTAAAACAATTCACATATGCACAAGCATAAGCACAAACACAAGCCCGCATGAATGCATCTTCGTGCATACAAAAGGTATGGATCAAATCAGCCTATCAGAATCAGAGGATTCATGCCACCGATGTTTAGAAGCAAGTACAAGGCTAGTTTTTTGTAAGATTTCCAGCTTGTGTCCACGGTCATCATTCATCCGCATCACGTGCTACTTATATTTCCGAAGAAAATGTCAATGGTCGTTTATCGCAAAGGAAAGAAGTTTTGTAAGGTTAAGCATACAAGGTCCGCGTTCGAATGCAAAATAAGGTAGCAGAACTTTTTCCCGATGTTGATAATATGGTATCGAAAGAACCTGAGAACATAAGCAGCATTGATTTAGTATGTATCGCTCAGTTTGTCATTATATAACAAAAAATTCCCAGTCAATCACCACTATATTACTCAGTGTTATCCGAATGATTGTTGCAAAGAAAAATTTTTGTTTGTACATAGAGTATAGTAGTATTGGAAGAGCAGTGGTGGATATGCAGAAAGGATCACTATGTCTCCGAGATCGATCAATTGGTTCCAGAGCGAAGAGCGATCAATCCAGATCACTGTATTAGATCAGGCTCGCCTTCCACCTCCTAACATCACGTTGAACACGAATGCAGATGCGCATCAAGCAAAAGGTATTGACCGACGCCAAAGCTTATCTTATAGTAGCATTCCTTTGTTCAAAGAAGCTCATTGGAAACTTCAACCACGTGGTCCTAAATCTACAAATTAGAAGAAAAAAGGAAGTGTTATTATATTATATTCAAGAAAAGCGATAAGAAATTTCAGAAGAAGTTTGGCAGTGTTGAATTTTTGAAGGTAAAACTGCATGTATTTAAACTTAGACGTATTTACAAACATATATACCATTCTTCATTATGATTCAATATGAAGTAAAAACCAGCAAAATGGGAAGTTATGAAATGTATTATGCTAACTATAAGTACTGAAATAGTTATAAACAACATCAAGCTTGTTTTCGTTCTGTGAAACATATCATTCTTGTGAGAAAATCTCGTTAAGAAAAATCACATGAAATTGATTCGTTGAATTGATCGATTGAGAAATAAATAAAGAACAATGTAACGAAGCATTCTTTTGGGTAAATGAATATTGTTACAACGAAAATAAAGTAGAGCATAAATGCCAACGTTTCTTAATAACCATAACATATCGAATAACAAAAGATCACAATATTTTCGTTACGTGCACTTAAGAGGTATGAGGATAGATAGAGGTGGACGATAAAAGAGGAATTTAGTCGTATATAAAGAATAATTAAATCCTGAGTTGTGTAAACAATTCTAGATATTTGTCATAACGGCCAGTCCTAATACGTATCGTTCAAATCTTGTTCATTTTTCAAATTCTGCTTCAACAATCAAGTGAGTACAGTTAATTATTTCTTAATTACCTCAACCACTTTTTAACAATTGGTCCGTATCATATCAGCTTACTGAGCGCCATTTTAGGAAATCTGAATAGTCTTCTCCATTCTCTAGTTTGTTAAATAAAATTGATCGCGAATAAATAAATTATCAACAGGATTTTTTCGAAAAATCGCCTGTATGAACATCTATTTCTAATGTGTAATATCGTAGTAGACAGATCATTCATAGGTCTACTATATATCTATGACAAAAATGCTAGTAAAATATGTCGTTTTCTTTCAAAAATATATCAGCAGAATTAGTCATTAAGTAGTATCGATGAAATCAACCTCAAAAATGATAAATCCTCAAAAAATCCTAGAAGATTTGACATGCAAATGTATATATTAGAATTGAGAAATACTGCCTGAGTTAGTCGTTTTGATACTACAAATTCATTGGAATTTGTTATTTGAGAACCATTCGAAGCTATGCGTCATTGTTCCTATCGGAGGAGCACTATGTGAGGATGGAACGCGCGGGAAACAAATATCTATTGCAACCAATTTTAAGGTCTGAACAATCAAATGGCTTTCAAATTTTTCGTACGAGATCTTCGTATGTGTGTAATAATGCTAATCTTACATAAAATCTATAATCAATCTTCATATGTGGATTTACAGATAAATGCTGTCTTTCTAACATGATTTCGATAACATGTGTTCGCATTGTTATGACCGAAGTGCTAATTATTAGCAATTTCGGTTAGTTTATGTCAAAGGTTCTTTTTTTAATTCAAAGGACTTCAGGTTAAGAAGGTGTCACAAGCAAACTGTTGTAATCACAAATGATATTTAACGTTCCTGGAAAACCTTGCCATTTAGAACCATTTTTGAAACTCTGTTAGGAAAAGCTTCATTACTATTATACGTGATGGCTGTTGATTTAGAGATTTCTATCTCGACCTTTAAAGACTATTTAATGATAAGTGTTGCAAAACAGAAATATGTGTTTGTAGCCGTATCGTTGGCTCCGCTACGATCTGAACTCGATATTTTTATTCTCATCAAACTGATGGAACTACTTACTACGAATATCATTGTAAACAGTCTCATCAAAGAGATTTCTGTTTGTATTTTAAAGCAATCAAAGATTATATGGTAGTAAACTACAGCAATGCACTCGGTATTTAACATCCTCTCAAGAATGAAGTTCTATTGGTAGTTCACAGTAAATTGCAGTAGCGGAACAAAAGAAATTTACTATCACTTACAAATACATTCATCTTCTACTTTCTTCTTCCTAGTAAATGTCACATGTCTCATCGTGGATTCTTAATTATAATTTGATTGAGATGAGCAAAGCAAGGTAATAGAACATCATAAGTAAATGTAATGATTATGCCGAAGTCCAGCTATTCGATATTTTGCGTTAAAATCTGGGTAGACTAATGCATAATATAGCTGCCTCATCAATTCTACATATATGACCACAAGATCATGACAAAGAATTACCAAATATACAGACAGTAGATATATATTTAAGTCATATTTTAATCGAAACAATGGGACATCAAACTAACAGTTACAGTGGATCAACGGGAACAAAAAAAACGTAATTTACAGATGGTTGGTTCAATTTATACAAGCGAGACTATGACCACAAGAAATACGATGCTTCAAGCTTTAAAATGTAACCCAGTTGGCATAAAGGGAGCTACGAGACGCTTTCTAAATATTGGCTAGTGAGGTAGCAGCAGTAACAGTGATGAAAAATTCATAACTTCCAGACACACATGAAGATTTAAGATACAAGAAATTTTACACCTTTAAAGGCTTCTTGATCCAGTTGCAATGGAAGCTGAAACATGAGTCGTACTTAAGAGCCATCTTAAGCTTCATAATGTAATAAAATGTAGGTAAAAATATATATATAATACAACAGACTGCACAAACAAACAAACATTTTAGTTCACGCATTCAAAACAGTGGTTTCCATCATACTCATATTTGAATCGTTGGCACCCGTCTGTTTATAAGAGGTAAGATCAAACGTGAGAACACCAGACGTTGAACAGTTGGCTTGTTCCGGATAGATCCCTATTAGTGCATCTGCCTAAAATTATTTATGAAATAAAAACTGTTGAAGGGGAGCACAGTTAAATATCATGTGTTTATTTTCGTTTGCCCAATAAACATACTTTATTATAAAATTCTTCTTTCAAAGATATAATTATAATTTGCATGTCATTGCGTGCCGACTCACATATAAAGGATGAGACCTAAAAATAAAAGAAAAAAACAGCGAACGTTCATGAGAATCTCAATTTAAATCGAAGATGGGGAAATAATATTAAAAAACGTTACCTTTCCTATATTGGTGTTGTCTAGTGCTGCGTCAATCTCGTCGAGAACGAAAAACGGAGATGGGTTGCGCGCATGCATTGCAAAAAGAAGCGCTAATGCCGCAACAGTTTTCTCACCACCAGAAAGATTGTCCATTGGGCGAAAACGTTTGCCAGGCGCAACACAGTTATACTTAAACAACAATATATAGTTGTGTAGATTTGAGTACGCAGCATGAAGATAACAGCCTAGAAGTAAGGTATGTTATAGGAAATTTTCCATTCCATAGGGAGCATTCCTAGAGTACATCACACTACACTATTAATCCAGGAATGCCAACCATTCGCGTTTAGGGAATACTGAGGTATGCTAGTGAAGAAAAAGTGGTGTTATTACACGGTAGAATAATCAATCATACTTCAGTATTATTGTTTTTGCATACGCTAGCTTACGCACTCTTTTGTTCTCGTTTATTGTATCATTACCAAAGAAGTTTAGTGTTAAACAGAACCTGTCAACCAAGTTAACGCCCTCTCTTATACAATACAAAAGTGCTAAATTACACGACAATGTTAAAACTATATTGTAATCGAGGGTTAAAGATAAAAGGAATTCTATTAACATTATCAACTAGATGCGAATAATGAACTATGGAAGAATTGCAGCTGATTGAGAATAAAAGATGGGATTTCAGCGAATCAAGCAATAAATGGTAACTAACATGTTCGAGCTAGGAAAAGCTTTTTTCTGTATCAAAAGTTTGTATGATGGATTTTTCATAGTGATCAGAAGGGCGACGACAAAAAAAATTCGCGATGCTTTGATGACAGATCGAGCCTCTGTATGAGGACTTGGCATTTCAAAAAAAGACGTTCCTGGTTCTCATGAATTCGCTGAGGATTATTCGTCGGTCCTGTCATTTTTATTATATACAATGTAAAAAAAACAGTACTATTCTATGTATAATATAAAGGCAGAACAACCTAAAAGTAAAGTTGGCACCATATTTTGAAAAAGAAATCTAGCGTAGTAACACTAAGAAAAACACGTAATCACAACTAATCTACAAAATAAAGTAAAGAAGCCACACTTAGCGGCAATGAACTCATATGTTACACGACTTTATTTCAAAAATCCAAGCATTAATTAAATATCCATACTTGAATGCCTTCTAAATAGGGTTCCTCCATGTTATCTGCACCAAGAAATGCTTGCGCACTGGCGTTCCGTGAAAGAGACTAAAACCATTGCACCATTGTTATTTGTAGCGGAAAGTTACGGAAATACACACCTTATAAATTTCATCAATCTTTTGGCTGACCGGTTCAAAACACTCTTGGAACTTTCGATAGCGTTCCGTCTTTACTTTCTCAAAGTATCCACGAATTTTTCGCGCCTTCTTGCGCGCCATTTCGCACTCTTCTGTTGTTTCAGCCTCACGTTCCTTTACTTCTTCCATCCTATGAAAAAATTATTATACGATAAGCAACAAAAAACAATGAAGGACAACAAAAACCAAACGATCTTGACGAAATACAAAGACTCATGCAAATACATAAGATAATACAGCCTAGCTTACCTCTGATTGGCTTTGAGATTAGGAGCATTTAAACGTGATAAAGCAGCTTGAGCGTCGTTGATTTCTTTATTCATCCTTTCCACATGTCTTTTGACCTCATCTTCGTCTTTTAAACTAAAAAAAAACACTATTTAGATATTTCTTCATAGACAAAAAACATTATATACCTCTAACACACATATAGTACTATTCATATTTATGTAATAGCAATATTTCGAACTATTTAAAACAGAGAGGTCTATACATGCACTTAAATAGCATAAACATTTCGCATGAGTTCAACTATTAATTCTTTACGAACAAAGTCGGAAAGTGCGAAGTACATCTCATGCAAAAAAAGAAGACAAAGCCATAATGAAAGTGTCGTTGTTTGGTCACACATTGCCAATACGAAAACGATATCCGATTGAAAGTCTAACCTCTTTCAAATTCTCGGGAAGTTGTTTGTAATTCACCTTGATCTTTGATTCTCTTTCAATTTGTTCTTGCGAAAGATTGTTGGAATTCGATGGCTGACTTCCATCTCCATCTATAAGTTTTTTAATAGAAAAAAAAACCCATCGGAATAATGTTTGATCATCCACCTTCTTCTTCTTCGGCATCAACGTCAGCTAAGCTACCCGATAGCAAAGGAACCTGGATTTGATTAATCTTAGCAGAATGTAATAATGCATGCCTATCTGCGTACTTTCTGCCAACCACGCTTTCTAGAGCCAACACTGCCTTTTCAGCACTTGTTACATCCCGCTGAGCAGCCTGAATGTAAACAAATCAATCAAAAATTTTATTTTAAAGCAACGAGTATCCTTTTCATTCCGGGAAACTTATTTCCTTGTCAGATTTGAAATTGAAGCACAAGTATATGTAGGATGAAATAGTACAAGCAAATAATCAAATAGAACTATTAACTTGAGCCTCCTTCTTCACAGCAGCTAGTTCAGCCTCGTATTGCTCTTGTTCGGTTTTTTTCTCCATACCTCCAATTTTTAAATCCTCCAATTCCTTCTCCAAACGACTTAAAACTTTGCCTTCTTTAGTTTCCTTTTTCTTCAATACATCTAACTCTTTCTCCAAATTCTTCACCTAAAATTTGGCATATTTTACAAATTTTAGCAAGAAGGCGAAATTTATGCTTGAAATGCTGCGAAACTGTTCCACAGCTATTACCAAACCTTATCTATTTCTTGTTTAACTTTTCTGTTCCTGTCTTCCGAGCGCAGGTATTCAATTTCATTACGAACACGGTCAAGCTCGTTGTCAAATTCTCGCAAACGGTCAATCCTTTCTTGGTGAAATCTGAAGGAATCCAAGCATCCGAACATTATGAGCTCACGCGTTTTATATCCGAGAGCAAAAACGAACATACCTCATTTCACGTTCTTCGTATTCGCGAATATTTTTAATTCCAACTTTGCAACAAAAATCCACAAACACCTGGAATTTTGTTGCTATGAAATAATGATCTCATACGAATAAAAACCTCAAAAAATACTGACGTCGTCTGCAACAGCGTTACATTTGTCCTCCAACTTTTTGATTTCTCTTTCTCGTTCAACCATTCGCTCTTCTATTTCTTCGATTTTTGGCTGCAGTAAAATTAAAAATTAATAACCGGCGTAAAAATGACACAACAACGCTGTTAAATGTTATTAACTCACAGGAATCACACTGAGTTCCGACTCAAGTGATTCAAGATCAATTGACAATTTATTAAGAGTGTCGGTTTCGCACTTAGTTTTTTCAAGCTGCATGTTCCGCAAGCGATATTCAACAGACGTTAGTTTATTTCTATAACACGTTTTTTACAGAGTATAACTGTAATTTGGAATGGTTACCATTCTCGATTTCTAGTAGATAAGGAAAATTCAAATAAATTCAAATATTTTACCTCTGCATCTCGACATCCAGTTCCTTCCTGCGTGTTCGATGTAAGGTATTGCTTTCTTCGAGAAGCTGTGCCCGACGTTCTCGTAGTTGCCTGTAATAACACAATATGCATACATCACACTAAATATGAGCCAAACAATAGCAGCCAAAATACTATAATATAAGACACTGAAGCAATCTAATGTACCTTAAAGCATTTTCGTCCCATTTCCTTGCACGTATTTTTAACTCATGACTACCACCTCCTATCACACCGCTTTGTTGGAACATAGTACCATCCAAGGAAACTGCTTTGTATCTATAATTGTTACATGAATTTCACTAGTAATTGAAAAATTGTCAATTAATAAGAATTTACCTGTCCCCTCCAGCACCTCCATATGCAAGTGTTCTTGCATCCTCTGCCGTCTCACAGATAAGTGCATTGCCACTCGCAAATTGCAGCGCTTTTCTCGCTGCTGGGTGATTACACTACAAAAGTTATGATCATTGTTATCTTCAAATAATAAAAACAAACTAACCTGGATGACGTCATACACCAATTTCACTCCTTTAGGATACGTTAATTCTCGCAATTTTTCATTGATAGGATGTACGTCAAGGCCATGGTGGGGGAGGAAAGTTTCAGGAGGATAGCGCTGCTCCTAAAATAAAAACACATGAAATTTGTTATACAATCGGTTCCTGGCCACTGAACAAAAAATAAAAGTTAGAAATCCCATTAGAAATCCAAAAGAATAAAATGACAAAATAATACGTTTCTATTAAACGAAGATAGCATTTGCTGAAAAACAATTCCAAAGACAATCACTTTTCTACTTTGTCAAGAATTTTACCTTTAAGTACATAATAGCATCCCTGGCAGTATCCTCCGAGTCACACACAATACTCATCATGTGTTTTTGCAACACTTTTGTGACAGCAACATTAAACCGCTTATGACTTGGCTGGCAAAGGTCTACGAGACGACCATGAATCTGATAAACGTAAAGAAAAAATAATTTTATACCATTGCCTAATTGGCAATAGAACCAGTACTAATGCTAGGCCTACGTGTTTTCAACAGTTCAATAAACGTGTTTTGGATTTAATCTGTTACGGAATTATGTACAACTTAAATTTTGTATATATGAAAAGTATCTATATAACTGAATGACAGAAAATATTATGTAACTTAAGAGTTTTTTCACTAAAACAACTACTACGAAAACATAGATAAAGAGAAGAGAAAGTGAGAAAGAGACGGCATAATTTGTAGATAAGGATAAGACAAAACATCTATGTGTAAATTAATAAAAATGCTGATATTTTCATTCATATCGCTTTAACCGCTTCATCGTTAAGCTATTTACCACGTTGCTGATTTTTCGATAACTACCGATGAAACGTGGAAGATAAAATCTGCAAAAACATGACAACTAGAGCAATTTAATAAAATGTTTCTAATTTCACATTTGTAAACTTCAATGATGAAAGAGTTGGTGCAGCGTTATGAGCTGTCAAAATTGACTTAGCAAGAACTGCTAACCTGTTCAACGTTCCATTTCTAAATTCTGAAAACAACATGAAAAAACCATAAAGGTCCGAATAGGTTGATGACACTCTGCCATAATAGTACTGGCAAAATGAACTCATATAAATTCTGTATGTGGGCATTATGGATACCTACCTTCTCTGGAAATACTCTCTTTAGGTTTTCAATAGCTTCATTTCGTCGCCGTACTCTTTCAGATTCTGCTGAGTCACCCGATGCATCCGAAAGTTGTTTATTGATTTCGGTTAGTTCAACAGACACCTAAGAATAAGCTTTTGTAGATGAACACCAACATTGACGTAGACAAAATATCTAATATAAGGAGCAACCTTCTCTAATTTTTCCTTGCTTTCTTTCACTTGTTTCTCCATCGTTACTAAGTTTGCTTTTTCGTCTTGCAGCACTACCTTTTGTTGTTCAGCATTTTCAGTTAGATATTCAATCTAAGAAATGTTTTTAATAAATGAAAACAATTTGAGCAAATGTACATTTTGTTAAAAGACAAAACCTGTTTCTTGAGTCTTTCGATTTCCTGCCTTTTGTTCTTTATCTTTTCTTGCCAAGCCTTCATTCGACGTTCTTCATTTACTTTGGAACTATAACGTATATTGAAGCATCAAGTAAAACGGTCAAAGGTCTAAAGCATAAGAAAGGTACAAAGGAAAAGTAATGCACTCCGCTATACGTCACTCCAAGGAAAGCAGGGTCATCACTCCTCACACCTTTACTAGAAATATTTACAATCTAAGAAAAACTTGAATTAGCATGTCAAATGCATATACCTTCGATCAGTTTCATGTTCTTGCCTCATTGAATTCAACTGCATATCTATGATTCCAGATTTTTTACCCGCTTCGCGTTTCAGTGCAACATATTCATTTATCTGCAAATAATCAAAGAAATTATTACGAATCGGAAATCGAAAACTTACACGAAAACTTCGACATATATCAATCAGTTGCTTGCTTCTGATTTGAAGTAACCAACTGATTAATTGGTAATCAATTATACCTGTTCCTCGCTAAGATGCAAATCCAATTCTTGACTTTGCGATTCTAATTCTGCCTTACATTCGGCTTTTTTTCGTTCTAGCTCCCTTAATTAAGAAAAAACATTCTTCATAACACTGAACTTGAGCAGTTGAAAAAGAAGAGCTGCAATATCAGCTATTCGTATAGATATTACTACACTACAAAAAAAATTACCTTAGTATTAATTTATAAATGTAAAATGAAAAGATAGGTTTTCAAACAGAACAATATAATGTTTCAAAATATTTTTTGGTGACTTCGCAATTTGGAAACTAATGAGTCTCTCCGTGTATAACAATGAGGAGTTCAAGTGATTTGAACAGTTCAGTAACGATTTGCGTAATTCTGAAGAGCAAACAATTTATTTGACACAAAGCAGATATCACACTAGATACCACAAGAACTAATATGCGTATAACATTGCTCTTACTCATAAGAGTTACTAATTGCTAAATAAAGTATTAGTTGGGATAAGATTATGCCTATGTATGTTGTCTCAACAATAATATGCCTCAAGATAAAAGGATTAAGTATCACTGTGCCCCACTATAAAGTCATAGACAATAAATTTTTTCAGTAGTATGGTGGGAGCATTGTACTATGAGCTCATTTAAGTTAACGCAAACATATTAAGCGCTCATCACAATAATAAAATCAACATTTGTGTGATACCATTCAGATACACTTCAAGAGCAACACGTCACGCGTCAAAAAAAAATGATGTGGTGTTTTAACAACCTTACTCGTTCCTATGATGACCTCAAACAATCATCCTTAAAGATAAAGCAGCGGCGGTTTTGCGATACCAATATATTCCTACCAAAAAAATCTAGGTAATATTGATATTAGCAACACTGTCTTGGTAAAGATTAGCTTGAGTCATTGTATTAAGGTGAAGGTCAGCTTGAGTCACCGTATAGACTAGAGTCGCATTAATAACTCCATGATATAACTTTGAACACAAAAGTGTAGGCGCATCTAAAGAGTTGACTAACGCCAAAGGGTATAACATCGACAGATGCATACTAGAGAAAAATTCTAGTTTAAATCGCCAGTTAAAACAATAATTCAGTCAAAATATTTTGCCAAATCTTTGAAGTTTTCGACTCACCAACTTTCGTCGTCTAGTTTTGATATTACATTGATATGTTCTTTTCAAGATATGGAAGGTGGACCAAAATTGAATTCATTGAGCGAATAAAAGACAACTGCTAAAGTTTGTCAAGTGGCATTTTTTTTAATAAATGTGATAGTCTTGTGATAGTCTCATTAGTCTTTGTCTCCAAAAATAGAATATATTGTTTTGTGTACTATGGCGCGTGTTTCGAACGACAGCAAAAGAATACGCATGTCAAAAATGTTAAGATGAACATTTGTGCCTAACCTAGTTTTGCCTTACTCGTGAACATTCCATCAGAATACTAGCTTAGCATGAAATTCTTTGTTGCGGAATTTCAACCTACTTCCGTAGAAACAGTCAGAAATTCTGACAAGTAGCTAAATTTATTTATAAAATGTTATTTACAATTGAAAAAAACGAATGATAAATAGTTAAGAAAAAGGAAAGAAACTCCATAAACACCAATGGAAGAACTTTTGTTTACAAATAACTAGAATATTCTTTTAAAATAAGACTTTGAAGTGACACTACATTATGAAAAAACAGTGACATGAAATTCTAATCTGGAGAAATACCTATACCTCGCTGATTTCTCGAGCATTTCCACCTGCTCTTCATTTCGTTCAGCAAGTTTTTGTGCAGCATTTAGTGTCTTATTACTGGTTTCCAATTTCGTTTTGACGTGAAGTGCTTCCTGTTTCACTTGAACATATAGTGGGCGTTGGTGTGAGATTTCTCGCTCCTATGAAAAAACATAAATGAAACAGCCCACGAATATATAGACTTTTCATCGGACACTTGTCACTGTCTTTCTCACAAAAATATGAAGAGCACTTTAAAGGAATGCCGCATAAATGTTCGATTGATAAATTAGATAAGATAATAATGTAGCTGTATCAATGAGGCCTGAATTATACACTCTAATTATGTCAGAAACCCAGGACTCAGTCGTTCCTAAGTACACAGGAATTGACGATAAAAACATAACTTGACCATCATAAATCTATAAATCAACTATTTTAGCAATAGATGGCAATTCTTTTATATAGCAATATCATAGCGAAACGGATCATACAATGTTTTTGGAAAAACATGGTAAACAAAACACATAGTAAACCACACATGATTCGACAATCATAAAAATTTAGGAATTTATTTCTGTCACCCCAGAATTAAATGGAAATGGAATTAAACACCTAGAGCTCTAATATTGAATGGTTCTGAAATTCAGTTTCTATAAAGAACGGCAAATTAGCAGACCTTTCTAATCGGAAATTACAACATGTGTACAAATCAATTCCAAACTATTGATACGACTGTTTCAGCACAAATCTTGATTGAAACACCTACCTTGTCACTGATATCTTTCTCTAATTTGTGGTTATCTCGCTGTGCCCTTTTAACTTGTTTTTGCTTCTCATTCACCAAATCGTCAATCTCGTTCTAAATACAGTCGGTTAAATTAAAACTGAATTTTCAAATACCAGACTGTGTTTCAGACTTAAAATATATGAAAAATTGAGTGTATTCTAGCACACCTTCTTCATTTCAAGGTCAGCAACTTGATTCTTTCTTTGTACTAGCTCTTCCTGAGCAAGTTTTCCATAACGCTCACAGTAAAATAACTCAAGTAGAAACAATAGCCTTTGTTTAGCTGCCTGAAATAGTGTACGTCACAAATTTTAACTAGGATTTCTATGCCCGTATTTTGTTGACACTCACTAAATCATCTTTCATATGCTGATATTTCTCTGCCTCATCACGTTCCAACTTAGCCTCTCGTTTCTCTTGAGCGATACCACGCCGTTTATTCATATTTTGCTGAGCATCATCTTCAGCCTTTTGCAATTCCGCTTTCAAACGATCATATTCTTGTTGAAGTTCACAAGAGCTGGTAATATTGTACAACAACGGTAAGATATCGCATTTTGCATGAAATCCTTTACTAGCTACTCTAGCTGTCATAAGAGTTTGTAAGCTGAGAAAGGTGAGGTATAGATTATGTGAAAACGAAGATAAGCAACGGCCTTACCGTGAAATTTCTTCGAAAAGTGCTGTGCGCTCTTTAGGATTCTTCATAGCAATGGACTCTATTTGACCCTGAAATTTTATGCTCTTCAGAATAAACTAATCACTAGGATTTTGTGCGAGCAAAATTGTTGCAGGCCATATCAGGATACGAATATCTTACTTGGTACACAAGAAAATTTTTAGCTTTGATGAAAATCTGAATTGTCTCCATCTCATGATTATATTGTTGGACAGATACAATCTGAAATTTTTTACGAATCAGGTTACCACAAATCAATATCCTGTAAAAATGTATCCCCAAAAATAACAATTATGCCAAAACAAACAACAATAACCTGAAAAAAGGATGAACATCTTATCTAGATAAACATAGTACAAGATTAATAAGAGATGCAAAAGTCATAAACAAGAGAGAAAAAGTCTGTATCTAACATAGATGTACAGATATTATGAAAAACACGAGTTAAATTTATCGTGACCTTTCCATCAACACGAAACTCAGAGCCTGCGTTCGTAACCGATCGACTGAAACTTCTCATTCGACCAGAGTCGTCTTTATAATTTAATGTTACGGAGCATCGATTTGATACTGGTTTTCCAATTGGTGCTCCATGAATGAGATCCTTAACATAAGTCTCGATAGCTCATTGTATGCAAATAAGATATCATGGAAATGGAAGCAATCATTTACATAGCGGAACTCACTCCCAATTTTTTCACACGTAAACTTGTAGCCTTTTCTCCTAGCACAAAACTGATAGCGTCCATCAGATTTGACTTACCTATAAAGATTTCGGTCACATTTGCTACTATGTTCTTTTGAAAGCAGTAAAACAAAAATAATATATAGGTAAAATATAATTTATCTCACCAAATATTCTCACCTGACCCATTTGGACCTACAATGGCTGTGAATCTCTTGAAAGGTCCAATCACCTGTTTTCCTCGATATGACTTGAAATTTTCCAGGTCTAATGTATGTAATACGCCCATTATCTATCTAAATAAATCAGTAGTGCTTAAAAAGACGTACTTAAAATCTAAACGCTATCCTGGAAAATTTCTCCATGAAAGTTTTGAAATTAAATAGTATATAAGTATAATAAAAGTTATTCGTAAAATATAACAAGTATTATAAACAATTGTGCAAAAAAATTAAACACGAAATATTGCTGTGAAATGACTGCTTTAAAATTAAATAATAAATAAGCACAATAAAGAACTAAATGAATGAAATAAAAAGAAGGCGCGGCAAATTAAATCATACATTATCAAGAAATTTCAAATGTGCTCAACAACACACAGTAGCGTCCTTTCCGCAAATTCGTACCTATGAAGTACATGAGGCGCCATACAGAATCGCGTAGACGACATATAGTTTTTGAACATTAATGGAGGCTCGAAATCTACATTGGGCTTACAACATGTTGAGGTTTATATCTTCGGCAGATTAACATAATTATGACTAATACTTGCTGTGTTTCTTGCAAAAAAAGTTATCGGAAACTAGTAGTCTGCTGGTAAGTTGTTTGTATTAAAGCATTAAACTGAATATTTTGATGCTTATAGAGGAAATCTTCAATAAATATATGCTCCCTATCTTGTCATTCATACATACTGAATAACAGTGTTATTATTTAACGTAAGATCTCCCATGGACACGACTAAGGTAAATGCAAGATGTGTTAGGTAATAATCTAATGTATATCTTAGGCGATCTATGAATACGAAGAACGATACCACTCACTTGTTGCTAGAATGGCCTGTCTTAATGCTATGTGTGGTTCCCTACATTCGTTTATTTCTCGCACTATAGTTGTCGATCGTGATGGTCTTTTGGGCACGTCACTGGCGCGGCCTATTCTGTGATCCTGAAATAGTGAATAGCTGTGAATAGAACCTCTTGATGATTGCAGGCGGACATTTGCGTTTTTTTGGTACCGTTCTTGAATTCTTCTTGTGCATCTGTAGTTCTCTTTTCTCATTATATGACCAGCTCATTTATCTTTCATTTCTGACGCGTATTCCCCTGAATTCTGCAGATGAGATATATTTCAAAGTTCTCTACTAAGGAAACTGGCTTGTTGCTTGTTTCCTGGTTCTATCTAAGAAGATGCCTTTCATCTCTACGTGGTTGAAGTATCAACCCAAGTCTGGAATGCGCTAGGTTAACTGTAGATGAATCACAAAGGTGGGCACGTATTTTTGGGTCTATCAAGTGAGCAAAGATCCCTTTCAGGGGTCCTAGTACATCTCATACGGCTTTCCATTTTCTACTACAATATTCATCCCTTATCCCATTTTCTATGTTCATCAATCACTCAAGGTATACGTAAAGTTTGATTTCTGCAATTTAGAAGCGATTAATCTTGATTTGATTTCCATCACATCATGGATTCCTCATAAATTAAAGAATTTCTTTGAGAAGAAATATAGGAAGTCGAGAGAATTGAGTTCTTCGTATTTATTCTCAGTCCTATTATCTTCATATCTTTGACTCGTTCAACATCTCTGCCTCTTCCGTACTCGTCGACAATAAAATGATGTCATCCGTAAATTAAAGGCTTTATAGGAATTAGCTATCAAGACGAATGCTTCTTGTCTTAATGTAGCAAATAATTGCTACTTTTGCTTCCTCCATTTTTTCCAATCACCACTCTAATATACCACTTGTATCACTTTATTAGTTGCATCACTCGCATTAGTTTAAGGTATAAAAAACTCCCAACCCTATGACCGGGTTTTGTATGTCATGTTCTTTTCGGCATTTCTTTTCCTATCTTCCTATCTTCTGCTCAACGGTTACCGTCCATATAACTCTTCATTATTCTCATGATTTATCATTGTATTCCTTTTCTATCTCTAGTATCCTTTTCTATCTATAATGAATGTTTTATAATCCGAGCTCAAGGTACAGTCACTCAAGGTTGGGATGAAGCTCACGGCTACCGAACTGGAGCCAATGTACCTAATCTAACGATTTCATTGTCTACTGCTATGTGTTAGTGAACAGCTTTGGTGAAGTCCCATCGCTTTGTCAAACTTACTTTCCAATGCTAATAGAAAAAAACCGGCAAAAAATCTGCATTTGGTTGTCAATTTTGATAATAGCCGTCAAGAATTTTTACATAGGATGTTTCTACTTTCTAATAGACAAGTATTGACAGCACAGCTTTCTTTTCGACATTTCGAGTGCGTTTTTGCAGTCAAAGACGATTGTAATAAATGCAAGTGGTGACAAGGGCACCTTGGCAGACCTCTATAACACTTATAACTGTTTTAATTTGGTCCTTACAGCAGAATCCCTTACAAAATCTCGTTTTTTCTACCGGTCGAGCCCCATGCAATGTTGCTGTTGTGCGTATCAGGATAGATCGTGAACAGCTTGTAATAAACACTCAACAAGCAAATTAAAATTTGTATTGAATATTTTTCGAGTTCTCCTTTTTGTGCGCGAGGTTCTCACCTGATTTGGGATCTTTCCGTTTTGAAGATATTTTTTAATATGATGTGCGAGAAGTGCATGTAGTTTGTAGCCACTAGCAGACAAAATTCATTTTATCTGATTCAGAAGATGCTTCACGCTATTTATCGCTACCGAAACCTTTACAAGGGGTATTCTAGGTGGTCCACCTCCGGAGGGTATATGGCGAGGTGCTAATAAAATCGTTACGTAGAAAAGGTTGGTACCAGGATTTTTCGTTACTAAACTCATAACTATGTCGGCATCGCGTTTTGACTGAGAAGTACTGAAAGAAGAACACGGCATGGTTGGCACTGATTACCAACCATGTCATACGGATCTCTTTTTATATACCAGTCAAATATGGAAAGGATTTCGTTGATCATATTTTAAATTAAAAAGGTTTTTTTCCACAGCTCGTCAAGCGAGTTTTTTACTAAAGTTGAATTTTTCCACGGAGGGAGCGCTTATTAGATATAGGGCAGAAGCATAATATTACCGACGTATCAAGTCACAGTCTTCTGTTGGTAATATTGTGATCTATCTCCGCAAGGGCAATTCGATTTGGCTACTTTCGTGTCCATCTGGCATTTGTCTTTTTATGGAAAAAGCGTGCTGTGGATAAGAGTGCCGTAAAATGCTCTCCTTTTCCATTTTGATCTTCTAATCGAAAGTTTCCGATCCTATAGTGTTTTTTGTTCCTCTCCCATTCTCGCGTTGAACAATTCGATTTCATATTTGTGAAGGAATTTTTCATTTTGGATAACTTTTTCAAACTGATTGTGTAATGCGTCTAATTGTTCTCGCATCCTGCATCAATTGGTTAATAGCAATTGATAATGCCGATTTTCTTGTGGTGCCGTAGCGACAAAGCCGAAACCACTGGCCTTTTGTGTAGAAGCCATTTCTCCACGAATAACAAGTGTACTTTTGTCTAGCATCGGCTTTCTGGTCCTTGGTCTCCTGTAGCTCCATCGCCTGAGATTTTATGCGTTTTGTAACTTAAGAAAGAGCGCAAACATCGGTGTCTCAAGAGACTGTTCTGGCGTTGAATGCACTGTGGCGTTTTGTGAGTGTGTTCGTTAGATAGATTTCCGATTCCATATCTAGCCTGAGATTTAATCGCTTCTGACCAGTTGTCTAACAGCCGGACGCCAAAGACGACAAACCCGAGCATACAATGTGCAGAGGTAAAAGATTTGCTGGTGTAGCATTAGTTCGCTGTTTTTAAGATACGACTGTTACAATTTTCACCACAGGCAGTCACGGAATTCACGGATCAGAGGGATATACCTCCTTGTGGCTCTATATCATCAGAACGGTAGCGATCCTCGATAGGTTTACTCTTAGCTAGGTTTTCATGTCCACAGATCCTCGCTAAGCTAAGGTGACGGATAGAAGATAAATCGTTGTCCAAAAGCGATTGTGTACTTGCGGAGAGAAGCAGGTGGATTCAAGTGATGAACTGCCTGATTCTTATATAGCCGATCGACTCATGCCTCCTGCATGCGTATAGCTGCATTTATGGTTGCTGCGTACTTGTGCTTAGGTATATGCGGATTGGATCTTGCACTTTGATTCGGACAAAAGCCAGAAATCGAATGAGCAGAAAGTACATGGGACACGGTTAGGGGTCACCTTCAACAAATAAACTCCTGTCCATTCATTGGAATAGACTGGCAAGCTGCCCGTGAATAAACCATATTCTTAGTCCTGACGAACAGCTCTGCAAGCTGGTCGTCGGAACACTTTTAAGAAACACTGAAAGAAATGGCTCCATTTTCATGACCTTGAAGAAGCCCTCAGTGCCGCAGTGTCGGATAAGACGAAAACGGAGAGGCTACTGAAATCTCAGAGCCAAACTAGGGTTAAAGTACTAAGGTGACGATCTGCACGAGCACTGCTCATAAACACTTCTATTAGAAATCATTGTCGATTTCAGTGGCATGACTGGCCGTAGAAGGTTTCTAGGTCTTCACAGACCCATTTGAATGGAACGAACAAGAATCCGTTATTTCTTCTTGATCAACCATGAGTTTCACATCTTGGTGTTTGCTCAAAAATTAATAACGATTTGTTCAATTTATAAATGCCGGTGTAAACAGATTGCCGGTTTTGCATTTTACTCAGTGAAACGATCAAGGAGAGCGACTAACAGGGTTTATCATAATAAACAAAATGACATGTAGTAATTCACAATTTCAAAAACCCTTACATTCATAATAGACGTGGGAGTTCTTAAATGTAAAGTACTATAATAAGATAGAGCACATCATAGCAAATATATTTCGTCTATCGTTGGTTGCTGTTGTTTCAAAGTTCTATGAGGTTTAAGGCCATCGCCTCTACGCCTCATTTCTTTTGAGAAGAGAACAACTTTTGAGATCATACGCAAACGCAGACTAGCTAAAGCCGCAGATAAACACCAAACAATGCCCGAGTTTACGAAACGCTATGAAGCGATAAAAGATAACCTCAAAAAGAGACGTACTCGTTACGAGCATTTGCAACGCCCGCCTATACTTCATCAATGGTAAGGTAAGGATAACTGTTCTCCGTTGCCATGATCGAACACTAATAATTTTAGAAACGCAATACATCTAGGACTACTATTCGCATTTCTTAAATGGAAATATTTGTATAGTCCATGTAAGAGCGGCAAGATGATTATGTTGTTCCGAAAATCCGACTTGCTATTTTAACAGTAAAAAATAGTGCGGCTCCCGGACCATAAAGGATAAGACTATAACACTTATAGAATTCACTGCCAGTTTTCATTAACTCAACTCTTTACACGCTACCTTTCAAAGTGCAAAGCTCAGAGTCAATAGAAAATTAGCAGGACCGTGTTGCTGCACAAAAAGGGAGTTCACGACATTAGTAATTATCATCCAGTTTGCCAGTTGTTTGTCATTTACAAGGTTTCACATGAGTCATCCTTAATAGAACTGGCAGAATAATAAACAAAAAATAGCATTAGGTATAAGCAAGCAAAGTTTCAAAAAGGGATTAACACTGTGGATTATGTTAACACAATCATAAAACCTACGGAAGTATCGCAGAGTATGAGAAAGCGGCTTGTATCACCTGCATCGATCTTTAAAAAGCTTTCAATTCTGTAGAGAGAGAAAAGCAAATTTGGCTGGTGCTCACTCGACTCTGTCGATGATCAACTAGAATCCAGGTGATCCAGTTTTTTATGCCGTAATGGAAGCCGAAGGATCAGCTCCCATCCACAATCAGGCGATAAACCATCTAGGAGGATCACAGCTACTACTCCATTAGATTCAATACATTGGCTAAACTATCACAACGCGACTATATTGTTGCCTATTTGGGCTAAAGTTCGAGATCTCTTCAAATAGACATTTTAAATCAGATAAGCCGACAATTATACGTGTTAACCAGCTTCTCCATAGAAAACTAGCAAGTTTGTTCTGCCAGATCCTGTTTTGAATGCGGTGATTTGCATGTTTGTTGTACAGTTCGAAAAGATATTTTATATGAAATAGGTTAATTAGTTTATCTAGTCGTACTGTATCATATGTAATTGAATTGAATGACCACTAACTATACTTTCGTACGGTTCTATTAGATGAGGAAAGAGCTTATGGAATTTTTAGTTGCACAATTTCACAGTAGTGGCATATACAGGACTTTGACTATCTGAATTATTTCACGTACAACATATGTACTTATATACCTCAATGTGTGCTATAATACAATTTTAATGAAACGCTGTTAAGAATTTCTAGCCAACAAGTCAAGGAATGAGTGTGATAATGATTTAAGTAATCATTCTTGAACAAAACCACTACATGCAGTTAAGTGCTGTGCACAAGCAAGTCCACCAAACCCACAATATCCTCGAAAATGAAGCGAAATCCAACATATGAATATATAAGCTGCATAAAAATGAACTGACAAATCTTTAAGTTTGCATTTATATGAAATGTCAACATCTTACATATGATTCCCATATCGGATTCTGTTCCTGCGAGACTTCCATTTCATGATTTGTCAATGTATAAGATAAGCTTTGGCGTTGATCAACCCCTTGTAGCAGGATGCGCCTAAGCATTCGTATTCAACGTGATATCGTGGTGGTTGAATGCGAGCTCATCTATACAGTAAATTGAGTCGCCCACTTTTCACGAAGTCAGTGCTAATTATAGTATTTTATATCTGGTTATGTATAGTATAATAAAGCAAATGGAACAAATTTAACAACTTAACATTGCTTGTTGCTATGAAACTATAGTATCCTTCATAAAGCACAGGTTATTAACGTGTTTGATTCCCAATTGAATCCATTCATTCTTAGAGTGATCTCCAAATTAACCTTTAATTAAATATCCTACTAAGAAGAATTTTATACATCCCAATAATAAACTAGGTATATACGTAATGAAAATTGATCTATCCAAGATGTCGATTACACGTCATCTTGAGGAAAAAAAGCCCTCTTACAGATCATAAAATTATACTATAAAATTCGTCCAGTTTTCACAGCTGACATATGCCAAGCTGATACATAGCTACTCAAAAATCAGCAGCTAAATCACGTAGACTAACTGCTGGATTTACTCCTTTGGAGTTTAGGAAAAAATCTTAGGATGTATTGATTGAACTATCCACCAGTTAACTTGAAATTGAAATACATCCCATGCTAGAAAAAAAAGCGATAACACTACCGACAAATCTCGTACACTTTATTGTTGCTTTAAGATTTCAAAGTGTTCGATACTAATACAAACAGCGAATCTGAACTATCATATAGTTGGATTGAACTGAGTACAAATCACGAGTCAAGCACACAAAGTACGAGTTGGCAGCTGAATGACGACGTCAGTAACGAAACAATTCATATCGTTCCCGCATTAATTAACATAACAGTTGATCAAAATATTTCTATTAAAAATCGTCTGAAGTGTGGTAATTTGACATATAGACCTGCTGCAAATATACAAAAAATACCAATCAAAGAAGATAACGTTGCAGTAGGTGCAACAAAGTCGTAGAAAAAATGTATGTAAAAATGCAAACGCATTCGGTAGCATGATCATTCCTAGAGGACTATGTCCTAGAAGCGAATACATCTGCTTTAGACAATATAGATTTAAATGGAATAAAAAGCAATAGATAAGATCATAAATTTAGGAATAAAGTCGTTAACGAAACTATTATAGAGCTGCCGAGCTAATCGATGGTGCATGTATAGCTCTATCTAGAGTGTGAATATTGGGAAGAAGTGGAATAGACGCAACAGAGAAGAAAACTCTGCAATACTAATAAAATAGTTCGTTGTAACAATGAATACGAATTATATTGAAACAAATGGCTTACTCATGGTTGTACTTCGAAAATACAGTCTCCAATCGATCGTAAATTACTTGTCGCTTGTGCATCATGTGATTTAATTCCCACATTAACGGTTCAACATCTTCAGCTTTATACCCAGAATATTTATGCAATATTGGGGTCCTAAACTAAAAGAATCAGTATGTCCCACTTTTTTTGCAGATCCCTCACCGTACCAAATCGCGTGTTTATCGTGCATTTTGAACGCGAGCAGGATTGCAGCAGCGGCCATTAGTGATTCCGAAACTCCAACGAATTCATAAAACATCAGCGACGTCTCGAGAATGTAACGAGCCAAAGTTAGCTTAGGCATGTCGGTCTTCGTTACCTGGGCACCAGTTCAAATAGCAACAAAATACCCGGTTATGTTGACACCAAATTTGGAACACAGCGGCCGATCTGAGATCGAGTTCAAATGCAAGCAATACGTTATATGTACTAATTGAATGAGAATTCTGGCTCATCAAATTTTATGGCAAGTTAAAAGGCGCACTGTAACAAATTTAATGTCATCTACACTGCCATGATACCCGAGCATAGCGCCTAACAAATCGATAGCTGAGTGGAAAACCAATGTCGTAGTTGACAACGTCCAACACTTTCATCTCAGCTTGGATCATCTGGTCACGTGTGAACTGTTCATCACAAACGTACATAAAATCATCAATAAGAGGCGGGCTACGTTCCTAGGAATGAATCGTTAATAAAAAGACATTTTTGCAAGAAAAATACAAATATGTCGGCATACCTCGAATTTGCAAGCAATAAAAATCGCTGCGCTGGCTAATACTTGCAAATCATCTTTTAGCACTCCTTCTGTTTTTGATAGATAAAGATCAAGAATTTTTACAGACATGTAGAGAGTCTCATGATTGAGTTCGAATGTCTCTTGTACCTGAACAGAGCCATTACTAGTTTTTAGAAACTTCTGCTCGATTTAAAAGTCGTATCATTTGCATTTATACCTCAACCATCCAATCAGCAAGAACCGCTCGTGTCTGTTTGTTAAGATGCGGGTGTTGGGTAAGGTAGTCAGGAACATGGAAAAGCTTCTTAAAAATGACAATTAGTTCTATAGATAGCTCTTAAAATTTTCTACTCAGTTATAACTAATTTTGAACTTTCACAGTTAGTGAATGTAGGGACCATTCAGTCAATCACGGCTTGGACATCAGATTTTATCCAGACAAGACGTGATAACAGTAGTAAATTTGAAGATCATTTTCATACTTAAATCATTAGTGGTTGAAACTCTATAGAATTAACGATTAGAAGTAACTCATTTAAGGATTACCAGTAGATATGTTCTTAATAGAAAGAACACATTACAATGACTACACTAAGGAATGTCATTCTATTCCTATCGTATCACTAATCATTTGTATGTGGTGCAAATTATTTTATTACACTTATTGTACAAAGATAAAAAATTCTGCATGCAGTTAGATTATATTGCAACATAATTTATTGATAGATATTCGGTCTATATCTTATGCCCTTTCTCTAATTTACGAGTGAACATTTTTGGCGAATTTCTCTTCCAATTAATATACACTGTCTACAAGACTAACATTTTTTCATGTTTCTCGACATTTATATGTACACACAACTCGCCGCATTGTTAAAACTCGCAGTTTTCGTTAGTCTACGCATGGATAACACTGAAATTACACCAAAGTTTATTGCTATATTTTGATATAGACAATTTGTCTTAATAAAAGGCAATTCATGGAAACTATTCGTATATTTAACATATTAAGTACCAAAGGGATAAGCAGTACAATTATATTTGTCTTAATTTTTAATAAGACGAAAATACCGTCATACGGTGCAAAACATTTATATATACCAACCAGCTAAAATCAGTTTTGGACTTTAATAAAAAAAACAATTTAATTCCGTAATATACAAATGAGTTAAATCACGTGCCTTTGCAAAACACATCAAATGCTGATGCTGAGTGACTGAATACAACCATACATATCTTATCCATATTTATGTGGACACTATGGAGTTTCTCAAAAACACTCTGCACTGACCTCACGTGACTTGTAGTATTTGAATATATCAAAGGCGAATTCGGCAACATTTGCGATATCTGGCCCACTTTCAATATCAAAATCATATGCGGGACATGGATCAGACTCGTCAGCTGATTTCAACTCCTCGCTAAAATGAAAAAAAGAGACCCTCAATCGCATCTTCAAGAAATGAATGCTGACATTTATGGAAAAAAAGCCAAATAATTACCTTTCAAAAGATTCACTAATCGATTTGAGTAAAGATCCGGAGTGACTCTTTGATCGTCGACTGCTACAGCGACTATCCTTCGTCAAATGATGCTTCTTCGAAGAATCGATGATGACATTCGAAATAGCCTGAATTGAAACGACCATTCCTTAAACAACAGTAAAATGACTGTATGAAATTGGATGAACAAAATGAACGAAGAATAAAAATTTCATTTACAAGAAAGTGTAAGTACGGACCACCGCATATGATTTTACACACCTAAAACGAAACAGCCTGCTTTTCGTGCAACCTTAAGCGGCTGTCTGAAAAGAAACCATATCCAAATCTATTGATTTGGTCTTTAGAATGAGCATAAGGATGACCGGTAATCAGAGTAATCATGACAAACGCATATTTTATTCGAAACGCTATTACAATGAATCGTCAATTATTTTCTGTCACAATAAGATATAGGCGCCTTTTGCTTATTTTCCAAAAGATACTGTATGTACACAGGCAATTGTAAATAAAAGTCGTCTGACTTGTATTTCTCAGTAACTATTCTTCAATCCACAGAATTGTATAGAATAGTCTAAAATTCAACTCACAGATGTGCACGACATATTTCGACAAGCTCCCACTATTTTCCCATTTCATGTGTGTAGACGCATCTCTACTCTTTATCCTTTTGTCTTGCGAGAAAGATCAAACTAGTTCTAATGACAATAAGAATACCAAGTAATTCCCTTCAACAACCTTCCAGAAACTTCAAAATACTACACAAGAGCGAATTAATGATGTGTTACTGAAGTGAAGTGGTGTTACTGAAGTTAATGAAGTGTTACTTAATTACTACGTAAGTGTTGGAGATGTGAACCTTGCTTAAATCAGTAAGAGCAGGACGCTTAGCTTTCGGTTCGAACGAGTTGTCTCCTGGAATTACCGTCTGTTTCTTTGTACGTTTCGTCTCGCCTGAAATTGGTAATCGCTTACAGTGCGTAAAGTCCACTTCTCAAAAAAAAGTAGCAACGTAAAGTACCTGGTTTTTGGTTGTTGATGATATTTGTGCAATTACTATTTCTGCTCCGAAGCATCATCGTGATGGAACTTCGGTCAAGAAATCGGTTAATTAGTAGTAATGACCGTAATTAGCGACGTTCCTGCTGAGAAAAATGATTAGTAACAGTAACTCTCAGCTTAGGATACGAACGAGGTTAAACCACATACCACTTATGTATACCACATTCAACAAATATCTTAGTTCAAATAATTCTAAGCTCTCATTCCACAACGAGAACATAAAACTTACTCTCCAGACTTCCAATTTGCTTGGAAGAGAAGAAAAATTTCAAATGGCGGGCACGCCACTTAGATCGTCAAGGAATACGGTACTGGGCGCGATAATAAATATTTGAAATATGCGTCTAGCACACTATAGGGTGCGTCGTAACCCTTTTAACAAGATTCGTTCGATCATTCGATCAAAGAAGATTGAATTTAGCGTTCCAAGTGGAAGAAAGTATCTCAAATATCAATATTCTCGATTGTTGCAGAAATTGTTATGTCTCTCACAAAAGTGTCGACTTTAATATAGCTGCACTCAGTGAGTCAATTATTACTAGCAACTGGAACCGTAAGATACTAGAGATATGGAAATTTAATAAAATTAAACACTTTTAACTAGTGACACGCGTTGTATGTAATTCATCACTATCGTAGATTGGGATTAAAGTACACATGGATGTATAGATATGCCATAGCTACTTTGCATTATAGCGTCGAACAGTAGAATCAATACGACCTTTGAACTTACCCTACATTTCCCATTTTGCATGAAAACCTAGACCTCCTGCAACTTAGCCTAGAAAAGAATCGCTGTTCTTTCGATGAAATGAAGTCACAGGGGACAGATTTCTTTGGTTCATGAAAGGTGGAGACTCTCTGTATGTTCTCTCAGAAGTTGAAGGAAGCCAGGTTACACCAGTGGAACTTGAGTCTCAGCACCCCTACACACCTGCCTCTGCTGTACACTGCGTCGTTCAATAAGAGAACCGGTGAGAGGCGATCAAATTTTGGATCCGCCGGAACGCAAGGAACAGATAATTAAGCTAACACACTAACGATGCACCATAGAGAGTATTACTTATAGTATTACTTTATAATGCGTAGAATTCCACATAATAACTTGATAAAATAAGGACAGTAAGAAAACCCGGGATGAGATAACTTGACTGAAGGGCGCTTATTATCCGTGTAGTAAAGGCTCCCATAGGAAGTGTCAACGATTAATACATTGTATACACTTATCCATCAATCATTGACTCATACTGCATGTTCTTTCTTCCTTCAACCTTATTTCGTTTCCATTCACGGCGTTACAAGAAAATCAGTATAATTAATTGCTATTAACTAAGCGATGCAGCCAATGAACTATACATGATTAGACGCATTCTATAATTAGAAGGGATGGTCTCAAATGTAATCTTAAAGTGAAGTGCTTCCTTAATGTAAAAAAAACCAATGAAAAGCTAAATTTGCCATCGGAAAATTTGGATTTTGACACTGAGGTAAAAATAAGGAGCGCCTCACGACCCTGCTGTCCATCGCACTCTTACTTTATGGCAACTCATTCTTTATTAAAAAAGAGATTTGTCGAAGAATTCAGAAATGGCAAACAACTCATACAAATATTAATCATATATTTACTTGCAGAAGGTGATGTTCTCGAAATGAAAATTTGTTTGGGATGGAAACATCATTAACAGAATTATTTCCAAGTTTGGACGACATGTGAAAGAAGACTAACCGACGATCATGAGCAGCTTCTGAAAGGACTGAAAAAATATACCAAATATGCTACAGCTCTTTAATTAAAATAATCAAAAGGTTCCTTTTCAGGTTTTGTATTTTGATAACAAATGTTATCTGATTGTTTAATTACATTTTTGAGTCTTCTTGATTTATCGCTATTGTAATATTGATTGTTAATGATGTTCATAGACTTATAGAAGTATCACGAGAGTATATGAAACAACTCTGTCTCACCTTCATCGATCTGAAGAGAGCTTTTGATTCTGTTGAGACAGAATCGGTCATGGAAGCGTTGATAAATCAAGCGCTTCCAACTCCGTATGTCAAGGTTCTTCTTGAGCTATATAAAAATTTCACTACCAAAACTACCCCGTTCTATAAACACATCATCATTAACGTAAAAACAGGGGTTCAACAAGGCGATGCTATTTCGCCAAAATTGTTCACAGCCACTCTTAAGAATATCATGCAAAAATTGGAATGGGACGATATGGGAGTGAAAATCGACGGTCGGCAACTCCGCCATCTTCGCTTCGCCGATGACATCGTATTCATTACACCAAACATCGAGCAACCGGAACAAATTTCAGCAGACTTCGACAGTGCTTGTCAAGAAATTGGTCTGAAGTTAAACCTCAGAAAACGATGTTCATGAAGAACGGATACGTATCTCATGCCCAATTTACGCTCAACGCAAAGAATATCTCCGAATGCTCAAGCTATGTGTACCTGGGTCGTGAGATCAATATGATGAACGACTTAGCACCAGAGCTTAGCAGAAGGAAACGAGCGGCTTGAGGAACATATAAGAGCATTGAAGACGTAGTGAAGAAGACAAATAAGACAAAGCAACGAGCACACTTTTTTGATACGACGGTTCTTCCTGTCTTAACGTATGCTTTAGAAACTTGTACATTACGAAAGCAGGATGAACGTTCATTGAGCACAATACAGCGCTCAATCGAATGGGTAATGCTTGGCGTTTCCCGCATCACTCAGGTGAAAGAGGGAATACGAAGTCCCGTTCTACGTCATCGATTAAAAATCAAAGACGCAGCCGTGCATGCCAAGCTTTCGAAGACTAGGTGGGCCGGACACGTGATATGTGCAGATAATGACCGGTGGACACAAGCTGTAAGTGATTGGATCCCACAGGACATCAAACGCACTGCAGGAAGACCATCAGCCCAACAGTCTGACCTCTTCACCAAGGCCCTAGAAAAGGATTATGATGCTCAACGAATCCCTAGAGCGAAAAGAACTCAATGAGCTACGTTCGCGCGCGATAGGGAAAAATGGAAGTTTTACTGGTGCCCACTCGACTTAGTCGATGATCAACGGGAATTCAGATAATCCTAGTAATATTTGTAGTGAAAGTTTGGCCGATGTACTAAATTGTAGTGATTGTTTGGCCAATGCACCAAATTGTATTGTAGTGGCCGATGCGCCGAAATTGTATTGGTGGCAATAGCAGTGAATATCTTAACGCTCGCCATTAGTAGTTTGCCACGCAAGTCTTTTGTACTGCTCGCCTCGAACTGGTGTAATGGAACCTCAAACTTGGGTAATTAAATCTTTATTTAAACAAAACAAAAAAAAATTAGAATCCCAATACAAAAACCATAAATCAAGAACATACATGATAGGATTCATAAGGATGTGATTATTCAATCAGATAACAATTATTAATCAGATACAATCGGTGAGATTGATATATGAAGATCAAGCTAATTCGTCATGAGATAATCATGGAAATTGTACGAGACTTGTGATAACATAAGACAGCCATGATCAGTTTAATAGCGAAGGTGAAAAGAGGTCGTGTTAGGAGTTATGAGTGAACACTAATGAGGAGTATACCTACTGTATCTGCTTATATAGAGAGGAGGCGGAGACTTCGGTATGAGGAAATAATGTCCTTTTCTGTCCTT
>KN716282.1:278229-293811 GCA_000816705.1 Dictyocaulus viviparus | reverse complement strand
TGTACTTCGAGAGATGGTCTGGATGTAGACTGGGATTGAGGGCCGATTTCATCAAACGATGCGGCGTCGCTTGAGAGTGTACTACACTCAGCCAACCTCAATTGATCTACCTACTCTTTGCATTGGAAAGCAAATTGAAAAGTTACCACTTATCATTTCTATAATCATCTGTTGTCTCTACTTTATATCATTTAAATCTAACAAATGAACTAGCTACTACTCCTAATGCCGACTCTAATTGACTAACGAGTTCTACATTTAATGAGGTTTTTTCTGATTAATATCATAATCATAATCATAATTATGAGGTGTTGTCATAACTGCTATGAGTTATAAATGGCTTAGCATTGATTTCTAATGATATTTTTGAGTTCTTCATAAAGAATATGTCTGAAGTGTGGTGGTATATGAGTGATCTGTTAAGCTTAGAGCTTATTTTATCAATAACTGTATTCATTGTGAAAATGAGAATTCTCTTTCACGGAAACTGTACCTTTCAGATTTGGCTTTCAGATCATATGTGAGCCGTAGTTAGACCTACTGACCTAGCATGGAATGAGGTCAGATTGCTCTACGGTCACTATTGAATGGCATATATGCCGTTCACGTTCATTCTCTTTAACCATTTTCACTTTTCTCTTTGATAGTATTTAAACTCAGATAAGAACCTCAGTTCAAGTTTTGTTAGTATTTTTGCTTATAGAGGAGACTTATTAATTTAATGAAAATGCCTTCCTTCTAAAATCTGTACTATTATTCAAAATTTCGGCACTGAATTTCATGATCAACAATACTCTGCATCATCGTAAAAATAAAAGAGGTAAGGAAAATCAACCACAGCTTTTCGTTTTTTATGGGAAGTCAGTGGTACTTCGTTTCTATTGTATAAGTGAAGCTACCATATAGTATAGGACGTTGATTTCTGTGAAATTAGTTGTAATTGTTCAGAACTATTATGCAAGTATGATACTTCTAGCGACTGTAATAAACTATACTGATAAATTAGTTAACATACTGTAGAAAAAACCCACGTTCTTTGTAACTACTGTGTTTAATACCAAATTTGTAAACACTGAGGACCGCTCCAATCAATTAGTGACAGCATATTGATTGTAAGTACTACTTGTTGTTAAACGTTAAGCATCTTATTGATTCTAAGTGGATTATCGTATTTTCTTTTTTAGAAATATGGCACTGAGCATGTTCTGCCTTTTCTGCTACTATGTTGTTATAAGATATAAATTACGTAGTGCTGAACAGTTGGAGTTTTTTGTGCTGTTCAAGAAAGTACGAAATACTTTCGTTCTTTACAGATACACTATGGATATTCCAAGTACATCAAGTGGCATCAGACACGAACAAGGTAAAAGAAATTATTTGTTAACTTGTTCAAGATCTATTGATAATTGCTAGAATCACTTTATATATATATATATATATATATTTGTATTATAACGTCGCTGTTTTTGCAGTAGTGTGGCTCTGCGCATTGCTTACCTCTGAGTTACTTTTTTGTATCTATCCATATTGTTAGTAGGTGTTTTTATGCACGTTCTAGCATCCGCATTTGGTTTCCCTGAACACGATGTCATTAAATACATTAACAACAACGGACTTTCAGAAGAAGATGCTCGAGATTTTATGCTTTTTTTGAGTAAGTTTTTTGTTCTTACGATTTCAGGCTTGTGTATTTATTGATATTATTTAGTGCCACGTTTTTATTATATTCTTCATTTCATTCGTGTTTTAAATCGCTGGTTGAATTTTAATTTTCTATGCAGTCATTAATGGGAACCTCAAATGAAGAAATAGAAGTCGACTTTTTCCAGCCTTTGCAAATCAACTCAGAGATACAAGTGACAACGATATAGATGTAATTTTAAATGCCACCGCACTGGTTAATCTCGTTACACGTACAAACAATCGTAAGAAGTCCCGCCGTTCTTTTTCACTATTGTTTCTTCTTCGTTTTGAAATTTTAAAGTCAATCTAATATATCCATGTTTGAAGCGGTAAGGGACGACAAATTGTTGGATGTATTCCAATCAGAAGTTTCTAATTTTCAACGTCCAAGAAACGAGCCGTTGATTTCATCATCGAATACTGTTGACATACTACCTCGTCAAATATCATTGGGTACTATATGCTATTTAATGTCACTATAGATGAGATTTGACGTTAATTTGATAGTATGAAATGGTATATTCTTTGATCTACTTTGTAGGGTCAACGAAAACGCCTGGAAAACACAATGATACGAAATTTTATCCAAATATTATCTGTGTTATTTGCAGGGAATGGATTTGCTCACGTAGCAGGTGTGTTTTATATTTCTCGTAGACCTTTGATGAATAATGAATGAGGTTCTTATAAAACTGCTTGTTACTCTAATATTATTTTTTCTTTGCTTTCAGACGTCTACACATTGGGGCGCACTTGAACTATCGCAAATACAAATGTTCTGCATGCGATTTTTTACATACTAAAGAAATATTTGTTACTTTTCATATCCGTACATTTCACGATGGTTACGGCTACGTTGTTGAGCATAACGATCCAATTACTGAAGACAGGTAAACATTTCTAAGTAATATGTAATTGAGATATTTGTTTAACATGAAGTTATTGATGTTTTCATTACATTACCAAAATTTGTGTTTTATAGTGTGATTCTTATGAATCATTCTGTACAGTCGTTTTTTCTAATTCAAGCTTTGGTAGTCAAGGTATGATAATGTTGTCCTTTTTGGAGGATCGAAATCATATGTCATGATAGTATTGCGATGACGAGAGACGTGCTAAGTGGTAGCTACAATAAGGAGGCATACGCTGATTATTCAAACATGGTTACGGTTGGTACTATTGACTATTTCTCTCGTTATCTAAAGTAGTTAAATCTGAGTTTTTATGTTATTCTGTTTCTTTTTAGCCGCGTAACCAGATTACGAATAAAGAAAGGAGTAATCGGACTAAGTTGTTAGCTATTGTAACAGAAGCAACAAACAGTCAGTAATTTCCATAAGATTTCTCTTGATTGTGTTACACCTCTTGTTCTTGTGGTTAAAATTGACGTGTATGTTACAGGAAATAAAGTTTCGGAGGCAAAATTTTCTTTCAAAATATGGCATTTGTGTTTAGTTCTGTTTTGCTCATTAAAATAATATAAGATGAGCTAAGGCGTCGATCAATCCCTTGTGACGGGATGTGCCCACACATTCGTGTTCAACGTGATATCGTGGACGTGGTTGAATGCGAGCCTTGTCTAAACAATGATTTGAGTTGGTCATTTTTCACCCATACACTTTTGATATGCATTTATGGCAAACAGAAACGTTTTCAATGAAGATGTGTGAGTGTCACTCTTTTTTCTTGAAGCAACATCACATACTGTGTTGGTTATGTGTGCATTACAATGATTCGTATTGATTTGTTGTTTGTTGTCAAAGTATTCTTCCTTTTTCGATAAAATATGATAAGAAAATTATCGATGTGCGAAGAATATGAGGTTGGTTGGGTCCCGTACTTAAAGCCGAATCGATGAAACCATAAAGTATGGCCACTTCTTCAGCTATTGCATTATGCTTTTTTCGCTCATTAAAGCGTGTGCTTTTTTCACACATTAAGGCGTGAACATTATCGATTGAATTCAATATTGATAATAACTATAGCGTAGCCATGTAAAAACTTGGTTGCATCAATTTACATTTAGTTCATTAGTTCATTTTAAAAAATGTCGTATCAATTTACATTTAGTTCATTATTTAAAGTTGAAAAACATTAATAGTGCTAAACCATTTCATAAACAATGAGTAGGCGTGTATATAGAACAGAATGAAGTCAATAATTACACAATGTAGAATAGCAAAGCAATACTAACCATTGTTTTGACTCATTTGACTTAAACTTTAGTCCAGGCGAATAGTGAAGATGACTAGATAAAAGTTTGCAACTATAGATTTCATGATAATTGAAAGGATTTGGTGAAGAATACAAGGTGGAGGTATACTAAAGGCCTTCATAGATAAAGATTTCTCACTATCTGTGTATATGAAACAAAAGCAAACGGATCAGAAGATGTTAAAATTGTGTTAAAGTAGTTCTTTACGAACACAACGCATATGAAAATACATTTCTTCAAGTGCTTTTCTTAGTTTTCGATACATTGAATTTGTAACGATCAATTGAATCTTTACAATATCATGAATAGTAAATCAATATACAGGTACATATGTGCATTATATACAATTCAGTATAGTTCTTAGTATTAAGTGATGATTCGTTGAACGAGTTCTTCACATGATTTGGCAATATGTCGACCACGAAGTAAAAGACGATGCATCCATGAGTGATCAGGTGGCTTATAATCGGACGGATTCTGTAAGTCATAATTTATGCTTTTTCTTTCTTTCTGTTCAGCTGATATTTTGAAAATATCTGTTTTTAACAACCGATGTAATCAGTTGTTGTGTAGTCTGTCTGTGTTTTTTTGAGACGTCAAAACAACAATGTCATTGTGCTGGTGCAAAAACGATTGCGGTCTATGCAATGTTGAAATTATTGAATCATCGCAAATTATTCTTTTAATTTTTGACTGTAGTTTCATGAAAGATCAATTCATATACATACGTCGTGGTAGATCAACTGATGCAACTATGACTCACTGTTACCTCATTTTATAAATTTGTTCAATCATAAATATAAACGACATCCTCAAACCTGTATTTGTCTAATCAACTCTTTCCACATTTCTTCGATATTCATCGACAAAAGTGCTGATACTTCAACGAATCCGCATTTGTAGATTTTTGCTAACGACTTTCCTTCTGCAATTTGTAAACTTTTAACTAGTAAAACATATGGCATGATATATTTTACACGTATTTTTCGCACAGTATATTATTTATGTTTATTATTTATATTATTTGTAAATAAAACGTGTGCTTACAAATAATATACATAGATAAGGTTCGTTTGAAAAGGGTAAAAAAAGAAAAAAAAGAAAGTCACATATCCGTTGTGTTTACTGAATGCTTAGGAATTGACGAAATGTGCAACGACAGAAATAAAGTGAAATTGTTTTCTCAGAAAAAAAAAGTGAGTGTGTTTTTCGACAACTGAAATAGACCTCATCTTTATCCATATGGTTTTCATTTGAGGTGAAGAAAATTTGCTAGACTTCCTATTATTATAAACTTGGTAAATTAATACAGTATACTAACCAATTGTAGAAACCACAATGTTTCGTTTTAAATCGATCTTATTACCGACAAGCACAACTGGTATAACGGATGAAGTTCGAGATTGATAGATTCTGAAGAAATTCATTGAATAGGATTCTGAATGTTGCAATATTAAGTGCTTTACAATTTATATTTTTGTTTTACAAATATCATAATTGTATTATGATTTGCAATGATATCGGAAGATCTGGAGTTGTGCTGAGTTGACCGCAGAACTCGGAACCTCATTCGGGATTCGAACCCGCACTTACAAATATCTGGTATGCTGCGCTGATCCATTACACTATCGTGGCCCTCGCTCTACGAGCCACTCAATGTTTCACTCATAGTAAGTGGATATCTTATCAGCATTCTCACCCGTCAACGAGTACGATCTGATGAGCCGATATCGGCATTGCATCCGGTTAAGCTGATAATTAGGGGTTGACCCGAAATTTACATTCAATCACAATTTATATTTTAATTTTACAATTATCATAATTGTATCATGAGTGCTTCACAGTCCGTACAACTTCATGTTGTACATTATCGTGTTGTTACTTGTTGACAAACCTGTACAGTATACTGGTTGCCCGTCTGAATGATTCTCTACTATCCACCGAGTATGCGATAATGTATATGGTTAGTTGATCAGAAGTAAATGGTGATGACTAAATAAATAAATGAATAAATCATTTGTTTACTAGAAAACAAGCAAACAAAGAAACAAACACTTGTGATTATATCATATTTTGAATTTGTTCCATGATATCTCGAAAATCACCATGGTAAATGAAAGTGCTTTTATGAGTATTTTATGAAACGCTTTTTTTTTACCTCCTGAATTACTTATTGCCTCATTCATTCTTTCATATTAACTAATAATGTTAAGTGCTAGAAATCAAAAGATTAAAACTGAACATAAATATTCGTATCAAAAGTAGGTAAAAGATGATCATACGGTCAAATGAAGAGAGGTGATAATGAGGGACATGTAAAGTGAAGAATTACTATTATTATTAAATTCATCGATTACAAAATAATATATTCATATAATTAAATATGAATTACTTGAAGAATTCATTAATAACATAACTGGAACTACTAGCACTTACCTCAAGTTTTGACTCCAATACAATTTCTAAACGTATTTCTTCACCATTTAGAAGAAAATTGCTGGTTTTCGGTATTAAATCATCAGTTTCGCTGGCTGAAAATTGGTAACGTACAGAAATCAAGTAGAGACACATAGAGAAAACTGATAAGAATAATTGCTATGAGCACTTTAATATTAATGTATTCAATTGAAAAAAGTATTGCGGTTAGTAGTGTTTATAGTATTGTCGTTGTTTTGACTCCTCGATTGAGTTCATATAAGATTTCCTTTGTTTTGTATTTTATATATTGGTATCAGCCTTATGTAGGAAAATGAAAAACATGACATATTTTGTGATGAGTGAAATGAGTTCTAAAGGATTAAGCCGTAAAACGCTAGTCTTCATCATTATCCGATGAGAAACTACATTGGATTATTAACGTTGAATATAATCTAATTCATTATCGGTCATCATGTTTTTATTCAATGACAGACGTAGAGTTCATCTATGTGTCTCAGAATAAACGCATGCTTTTGCGTTTTCAACGTCGTAAACTTTTTCTATCTTATAGGATACAGCACATCGAACATTGTAGAAAAATCAATATTGTATCAATCGATACGTTGAAAATTAATAGATTTAAGTTCTCTTACTTATAAAATGTATTTGATCGGGTGTAGTTGTGGAAGAAAGGTGATACAATTGATGTGCAAGTGTTTTTTTGCCACAATTTCGGCTACCGTATACTCGGGCTATTACTTGACGTGTCGAACAATTGAGTTCTGGTTGTAGATAGATTTCAGGACATGTGGCTCGACGAGTTTCTCCTGAAATTCTTACTGAATTGATAAACGAAATGAATTCTACTGATACTCTTGAACTCTTGAACTGAGTTCATATGGATAATCAATTAGTTAGTTCGTTTTCATTATTCACCTCTATGTGCAACAATCGGTTTACCGTAACCTCTGAATTCATAGCCATTGTCGATAAGTAATCCGTGCTTATAATCGAAACTTCGTAATCGTCCATTAATAAGTCCAATATGTTGTGCATCGTCCTATTTAAGAAGAAAATATTACATTTATAACGGGAAAAAATATACGCTGTATTTCTGTTTCTATGACGTTAGCAGTTTTTTTTTTCACTGGTACTCCTCGTGAGGTAGTACAGTTATAGTATGCCTACTATTGCAAATTTCGAAAGAAAAGCATTATGGTTAGAAAAAACAATAGCCCGAGGCTATTATTACTTACAAAACGTCATAGAACTGTATCGGATTTGTACTATTAACTAAAAACGATACTGTAACTGGACAAAGAATAGTGCTTTGTTTCAAAACGTGAATGAAATCAATTAAAACGTTCTGCTTTTCTTTGTTATGAATTTGACCAACCGATCGATAAAGTTCTTACAAGTGAACGTATTGAATTCATTAGGAATTTCAAAGAAAATAAAACGCTGGCAAAAGAAAAGAAAAAACCTCACTTTTTCGCAAACATTATTGTTCGTTTCCATAAAACCGCTATCGGTTAACGAATATTTGTATCTAAATAAATAAAAATATCTCATTTGTAACACAAACAAACAACAAGGTGATGTTTATTTTGGGAGGAAAAATTTCGTTAAAAAAAGTGTATTCAAGCTACTTATTTATATTAATACTGTCAGCGTTGAATAAATGATATACTGATATGAGGTATATGAGGTATATAATTGAGGTCTGTGATAAGTGATTTCATAGATATAGTTCTAGAATGTTTTCCCTCTGTATTATATTGAGATGAATGAAAATCTTGTTCTTTTTTCTCATCACATTCATTTATTGAAAAAATCACATAGATGGTTGAATAAATGTAATGAAAAAGAATAAATATTAGTAATAGTAATAATAGAAAAGATAGAAAACGACTAATTAGTAATAATAATAATAATAATAATAATAACGAAGAAATGAATGACCAATAAAGGTCATTATAGTATGTTATGTGTTTAAATAGGACAATATCCGATTGTATTAGAACTGATAACAATCACTCAAGGGAGAGTTCGAATGAGTGACTTTGAAATTCTTTTTGCGTTTTTTTTTTTTTTCAAAAGCTAATTAGGCCATTTACGTCTCCCTTGGGTATATATCGAATAATAAATAATGAATATTGACGTCATAGACCGAATAAAAAAAAACTATTCAAGTTATTATAGTTGTTATAAATCTTAATTTGATAGCAAAAAAAAACAACAACAGGAAAAAAATTAGCTTTAATACTTCATAATGAATTGGAGTGACCGAAGGAAGTGAAATTAATATCGATCTCTCAGAAGGAAAAAAGCACATATTTATAAAAATTAGTTATGTTTTTTCTCTGAGTAGAAGTTTTTTCAAGTACCTACTCAGTAGAACTGTTAGATTCTGTACCAGCATTGTTATTAACGTGATGAAGTTGATTTGTTTTCTTGCCTCAGGAAACAAAATGGCCTTGTAAGAAGTACCGATTTCAAATTGATACCAGACCTATCTATGAGGATAGTGAGACCATGAGATTATCCATAACACTAATCACTAAGTGAGAAATTATGCACGAGTTGAATATCGATTAAATTATTAAAGGATAAAGCTTTGACGTTAGTCATTTCCTATCTGATACGTTACGGATTTGACTTCGTGAAAAATCATAGACGTGATTGATTGAATACGAATTTAACGTCAAAGAAGTCTTCAAGTAACCTAAATCTAAGAGGTAAGCACCTATTCATACAAATGATCCTCACATCAATTTATCAACTTTGAGGAGATAAGTGGCTTTTTTTCATATTTGAAGGGGATAGAATGAAATCGGAGTCAAATGCTGAGTCACGTTGTGGTAACTTCTACTGTGGCGCCATGCGAGACTCTATGACAAAGCAAATCGTGATGCGTTTAAAATGAGGATCAATAAGTTTGTAATGCATACGATCAAATTTTTATGATTTAATTGCGAATATTTGTTCATTTACAGCCAATGAAGTCACCTAAAATCACATTGAAAATGTAGATGAGGTATTTTTGACGCCGCACAATCCATTCGACGTTGACGTTTCAAAAATGAATCTCAATTACATTTGAGGACAAGAAGAAGCTTAAAATCGGTCTGATTAGCTTCTTGTATGTTACCTCCTCAAATATTTCATATACATACATTGTTCCAAATGAAAGTTGTTGTTGTATTTGTAAAACGAAAGACTTGGGAGTTTTTTTTATTTGTAAAAGTAAGTTTGACCTCAACACAGCTATCAACACGTTTCACTCAACTCATATCATTGAGTCATTTCAGATTATTGAGGAATCATTAATGGATGAATTTTTTGCAAAGAAAAAGGCTATGTACTCTACGAAAATTTCTTCGCTGAAATGTTAAGAAGAAGAGAGTCCAATCAAAAACAATCCAACAATCTCATTAATAGTTTATTATCACAACGATCATCAAATGTTTGTTTATTTCTACCTGTCAACAAATAAACGTTCTAGAGTAAATCATTTTCTATTAACTGTGATAAGTTGTGATGGGACGAAATTGATATTTCACATTTTTGAGTTCTTCACAAGACTCGGCCCTCAAGTGAGATTCGAAGAAGCTGTTTGTTGTAAAATGGTCATTTAACAGTTTTTGAGTCAAATAAATTTCAGAACGAGTCATAACGAGTACTTAACGTTGAACGTGAACACGCCAACAAATAATTTTTGTCAATGAGGGTTGATATAAATACGGGATGATATAGAGGAGTTGTTTAGAAATTGAATGAAGGAGTATTGTTAATTAGTAATACTTATCGACGAATGAATACAGAAGTAATTCTACTTCCTCAACTCTTCAAGTAATCTTGAACGTCAACATGACGTTGATGGTGTTCGACAACGAGATGGTTAGAAGTGTACGCGATAACGATAACGATTTTGTAATTCTTGGAGATGATATTCTATCAATGAAATGACAGCTTCAACGTTTTTACTATGTTATGTAGTGGAAGTGTTGTTCTTCTTTGATGTCATTCACACCTGGAAGTTGATGACACGACATCGACAAGAATAACAGCGATAATCTTGTTAGAATTTAACTTTGATGGGAAATTAGCTGAATATTGAATACGATACGCAAAGAAGCACTAAAAAGAAGGTTAGAATAGAGAACGTTGAAGAAATGAGGAAGAAATTTTGTTTGTTAAAAGATTGCATGTAAAAATGACTGGACATAACCTCCACATAATATGAACTCAGTCCATCCTCTTCTAGTCAGCTTAATTTATAAGCATCAAAATTTTGCTTCTTCATAATCTATTCTCTTTAGAAATACTTTTGGTAAATTTCTTTATAGTACTTAAATTGTAAAATTTATAATCATGTTTTTTTCTCCATAGTAAAAGCATGAATATGAATATGAATATGAAGAAAAATAAGAAAGGAAAGTTTTGAAACACAATGAAAGCTGTAGATTGACACGAAATCACCTGATGCGTAAATGAGTGACACCTGATGAGTGACTATAATGAGGAAGTTGTCAAATAAATGAGTGATCATAGTGAGAAAGCTTTAAAATATAGTATTTTTGATGAAATAACTATGAAAATTCAAATGAAAATAAATATTGGACACTGTGACTCGTCAATTTCGTCATGAGGAGGCGAAAAGCTTTATCGATATCACACTGTTCACATTAGCAAAAGTTAGCAGTGATTTTTTGTAATTGATTTGATTCTAGCAATAATTTAGTATTTTTCCTCCGTAAAGATAGTCGGAAAAAAACGTATGGAAACAGGTGCGAGGAAAATTTAATTGAGGAGGAGGATTCAGGATGTATTGAAATAGATGACTCGTAAAAATACCGACTTATTAATCTTATTTGTTGGAAATTTTCCCATAAATTCTCAATCTATGTGTGTTTCGTCGGCTTCCGTAATATATCGCTTTGCTTTTTCTTCTGTAACAACAAAATTCGACTCAAAATATCTGAGGTTAAAGAGGTTGAGTTCAATTTTCTACGTTGTAATTCTAATGGTAACCATTATAGCTATAAAAGTGATTTTTATGTAAAGTTTACATATATCCGTGTTGAGCTTGTTTTTTTTATAAATAACGGCAAAAAAACGAAAAAGCTGAAAAAAAAACCTCAGGCAAAAAATCGAATCTGTAAGCTAAAGAAAATCATTCAATGATTTTTTTAAAAATAACTTACAACCACTATTGTTTTTTTGGATTAGATTAACAAATTCAATCAAATCAAAAACAAAAAGACTTTTTTTTGCGTTGAAAAAAATATCGATTTTGGCATCGATAGTTGAGCAGATATTGATTGATTTGCGAATATTGATTGATTTTCAGTTGAGTGATCAAAAGCAACGACATGCAAATGGATGTTGAGACGATTATCGATAGCGTACAGCATTTCATAGATGAGGTAATGAGTTTCGAAGAACGAAAAAAACCACTGTGTTACAGGAGGTAACGATGCATTTTCCACCGTTTATTGATATGAGAAAATTGTAGAAAGCTTCGGACTAGCTGTCTTTCATATTATTCAGACGAGTACAAAATAGAAAAAAAAAGAGGGAAAAAGCATCTGACTAAGCCCTCTTAAATGTGATTCCAACAGATACCGTAGGAGGACGTTCATTATTGATGAAGCTGAAGATGCTCTTTAATTTTTCAGCTTATTATGTCTCTTTTTTTTTGTTCGCTTAAGCGATTTCTTTTCAATTAACGTTGACATTTATGTGGTGTAAAAATAGCTAGTATCTAGAAAATTTTGTGAGGAAAATTTTTCAAAAACAAAAAAAAACATAAATCTGAAAAAAAACGACCTACTTTGTCGAAGAATTGAAATGACTCGGATGACGATGTGAATTCTCCGAACTGAAATGAACAGCAGAAAAAAAAAAATGCACTATTGGTCAGAATCAATCCGAGATAAACAAAATTATATTTTATTGATTTTTATTGTAATAATAATTTGAGGTTGAAATAACAAAAAAATTAGTGAAAAGGTAAAGAAAACATTAAAAGCATCTAGAAAAATTAATGTTTAGCTTTGGCAGCAAATAAATGAAACCATATTTCTTTCACTCACTGAGGGAAAAATCACACGCATGAACATACTTTATGAAAATCTTTTTTTGAAATATTCACAATAGTTACTCAATTAACTTTTATATAATTTGTTTACTGTTACACTCATATGTACGGAGGTAAATAATGAATATGAGGTGAAGAGATGAGGTAATTGATCGTTTTTGAGTGCGATTATTTTGTGAAAGCATAAAAAAAAATTCACTATTGATCTATTTATTTTATTTTGCTTTCAATTTCTGATTTCGATTGATTAACAGGAAATTATCAAATGAATCCGATTACGATTTGTATTGGCGTACTACGGGATAGGCGTCTACCTTATGCATAACTCTTAGCGTTGAGTTGATATGAGGTTAGTCTTTATCGAAACAGCTTTGATCTGTTCGACAGCGGGTTCGAACATTTGCGTCACTGCAACGCTTTTTACCACTGCGCTACGTAATCCATAAAATTTACATCTTTTTTACAAAATAGATAAAGTCATCCAATTGTTTGAATATGAATGTATCACTCACTGAACTCATTAATTACCATTCAAGCATAACTGATTTTTTTTCTTGCCGTTGACTCGTTTTTGAGTAATAATGACCTCTTTTTGTAAACAAGAAAAAAAGAGCTTCACTCTTGAATTACTGAATGAAATCATTCGTCATTCAATTCATTCTATTAACGTGAGGCTTAAAATGATATGAGTTAAAATGGGCGGTTTTCCAAATTTGTAAAGATTTGAAAAAAAAAAAACACTGCACAACAAAATTAAAGTGTTAGAAAAAAATCAAGTATTCTTCTAATTTTAATCGATACAGAAAAATTTTAAATGTCGATGAAAATCCGCATAAATTATTCGAGTTAAAAAGGATCATCAGAGGAGAACATCTGAATCTGAGCCTAACCGTTTTTTCCTCATTAAATTGAAATTAGAAAATAACAACGAGAAGAAAAATACGAAAGAAAAATCGTTTTGAAATCATTCGAAGATGATTTGAGGAACGAGGGCAATGAAATGATGAAGAGTAGTTTTGAAAAAAAAAATTAAATGAACAAAATTTTTAAGAAAGACGAAAAGAAAAAACCGGACCGATGAGAAAATATGTCGTTGACTTAGTTGAGGATAATCGAACTCCTCAAGATGATATAAGAGCTTTATGATGATTATTGATGAGTTACGAATTTCCTTATATCATTTTATTCAAACATTCCGTATATTTCTTTTAATAGTTTTCATTATTTATTGGAAAAATAAATTGAATTCATCGAAGAGTATAAATGTAACGAACGCTGTGAAAATGATGGTTGGAAAAAAAAAGGGTAAATACGAAGCGACGTGGTTGAAGTTTGCCTCCTTTTTTTTTCATTCCTCTCAAACAACTACCTCATTTATTCGTTAGTTAATTAAGTGAAAAAGCCGCTTTCTTGATACGTAATGGAGAAAAAAGTTCACATTCCATTTATTGTGAGAATGTAATAAAATTTCTATTTTTTCAAAAAAAATATTTTAATTCAAATCATTTAATAGAACTCATAGATTGCACTATTATGACGCAAGCAAATTGAGTCAAATAAATGTAACAAGCGAATATTTCGCTTCAAAACAAAAGCGATTTACTTTGTTTCATTCACTCAACCAGAATGCTATATTATTTTGGAATGAGTTTCACTTTGTATTGAGATAAAAAATGAGGTTAATGTTGAGGTGAATCTTTTTTTTTCCAGTAAACCACTTAAATGGCTAAGTAAGTAGTACGGTAAAACGCCAACAGAAGTTTAGGCGCCTAAAAAACGTGTTTGTTGTGAATTTTTCTTACGAAACATGTAAGAGTCGAGTAACCAAGTATTGAGGCTTAACGAAGAGGAGGTTTGAGGTGAAACTGAAATACGTCTATCTGCTTTGAAAAAATGAAAATTCAGTTAGACAATTAAGACGAAACAAATAAACAGAGATAAACATGAATATGAAAGCTCAAAAATTATATGTGACCTAGCTTTATTTGTAAAAGAAAAACTGAAGAATATACACCACTGAATAAGAAAAAAACACCTTAAGTTACGGTAAGTGGTCCGTTTGAGTCGCAATATTGAATGTGATCGAGTCAAGCGAGTCAAAATATTGAATATGTGTTACAGAAGCTGATAAGTTAGGTGTTTGAATTTTGAGTTTGAAATTCCGTTTGCTACGATTATGCAAATGTTTAGCTGAATAAGTTCCATTTTTATATGCTGTTATAATAGTGAAATTAATAACCTCTTTAGACTTTGAGGAAGGCGATTCGAGGCGGAACGTCAATTGTTGTTTAACAAATATTCTATGCCAAACCTCATGCCAACCAAACAAAAAAAAAACAAAACCATAGACAATTGAATATCAAGTGTGCTGAGGTTGAGAGATATCGATCGGTCTTGGAAATTACTCGAAATCAGCACTTATTTCAGAGTGTACAGAGAAATTTGTCAGAATGATAACGATAATGAAATGGATGATCAGAATCGAACTGACAGCATATAAATACTATTTTGAAATTTTTACATAGTTTTTTAATCTACTTTCTTATCGACTTTGATAAGTTATGCTGTATTAATCACAAAACGAAACGATCACTCAATACCTCATCTATTACTTACATCACACCGGAAATATGCGAGATGCAGGTTCGAGTCTCGGCTGACGAGGCGAATATTATGATCGACTGACTCATCATTGTAATTATAGCAACTATATAATTATAATCTATTGCAGTTAATAGAAATAGAAAACAAATAAATAATGAATTGTAAAAGGTCATAAATACCGTTTTGTTAGTAAATTCTAGTCGTTTTCGTCAACAGAAAATCAAAGTAAACTTGTACTGATTGACAAGTACTGAGGTTAATGAGCAGTATATTCTGAAAAGTTCCTCAATTTTATGTTGTTTGCCAGAGTAGTATCGTAATTAGAGCAATCAAAAAACGCGAGTAGATGGAAATGACGTCAGATATAAGAGAGAATTCGCTGAAGAAATTTTCCCTGCTCAGCACAAAAAACTAAGTAATCCATCTAGGAACGTCGATATATATCGAAATAAGCACTACTTAGAGTGATGATAACGATCAAGTAATGACTGGGAAGTACTAGATCAGTAGATCAAACGTGAGCACTAAAAAGTTGGAGATGTGCCAAAAATGAATGTTA
>KN716282.1:239597-253508 GCA_000816705.1 Dictyocaulus viviparus | reverse complement strand
TGCCTCTCATAAATTTATTTAAATTTGGCTTCTTTTTGGAATAGTTATGTTAAGAGAGTGATAAGAAGAAAACAAAAAGGAAGATGAAGCAATCGCACGATATTTTGAGGAACAATTTTTGTTACTCATTCGAGTTTTTGGCTCTTTCTAATCTACCTTCATTAATAATTATTTCTAGCAATAAAACTCTTTACGATGTTACGTCAACAAAAATTATTTACTAACAAAACTAAAACATAAGACGAATTTTGGCGGGAAAAAAAATCGATACTACATAAAAGCTGGATAAATATGTTTTCATAGTAAATGAATAATAAATATCCAATTTAACGGGATAAATGCGAAGCAAATTAAATTACTGAGAGGAAAAAAAATAGTGTAGTTGAATTGAATAAGTATAAATAGTAAATAGTAAACAATTATTTACTATGAAGATACGACAAAAGAATAATTACTTAAAATTGGTATGATTTCTAGGAAATTCATCCTCTCAATTGTTTCTCCGTATAATTAGCAAGTACAAATTTTTAACTCTAAATAGATTGAGGATATTCTCAAATTCCTCTAGGCATTATTTTTTGTAGAGAACGTTTCCCGGAAAAAAAATAGAGGCAGTAATGAATGTATTTGAAACAATTCTTTCTTATTTGATCTATTTTGCAACGGAGAAGTACATTATGACAATGAGCACTTGTCCGACTTCTCATAGGACTGGTATTTTTTTTTTCAGATGTAAAGCGCTTCGTAAAGAATCAATGAGGTGCTAATTTATGAACTCAAGTGACGTCATGTACTTCTCGTCCATCTCTTCATTTCCGCTTCATTTCCATCAACTAGATTGAAACATATTCTGATAGAACATCTGAAGAAGATTACGACGTCAACAGTGATGAGAATAATATATCTCAACACTTTACTAGCTGTACATTGCCATACGATAACGTTATGGAACAAAATCGCTCCATTAAAGATTCATATTACTACCAGTTACTTGGTCACTTAAATGGTCCGTCTGCATGGATTCCTCAATTCCACCAGCCCATATAGCAATTTGGTTTCATTCCCGTACGACTTTCATCCATGTTGATGATCTACTACGTAAATACTGACATCTGTGAAATCTATTACATAATTCTGAAATCGTTCTCAACTGCATATCAGACTATCTGGAAATACAAAATGTGCACTTTTTTTTTGACTTCTTATGAAAACGGTAATCGATCGGGCTTGGAGGATCTTAACAAATCAGAACAATATTAAAACGAAAAAAACTAGAATAGTAATCAATGCAGATCCTAATCAGGCAACTATGACTATCTCTTTTCTACGACTCTTCTGGAATCGTGAAAATTACTAGGATAGAAATCTTTTTGAATGATGGAAATAGTCACTATGCTAATAATTCGGCTAGATGAAAAGTATTTGTTTAGTCAAATGTTTTTTTTTTCAGATCGCACTTTATCATTCCTGGCTTACGTCATTTTCAATCCAGTTTCTCAGTTATTTTCCATTCTCATTACTCTATTGAATAAATTCAATTTTAGATGAAAAGGAGAAAGTAGAAAGAAAGGACGGATGTCGTAAACAGAAATGTTGTTGGTGACGTAGTGTTGATACAGAATGAAAGTAGAATGAAACACGCAAATAGTGAAAAGCTATTCATTTAAATATTTTAGAAGGAAACTATATTAGAATACATTAAGCATTCATTATCTGCTGTAGTAAAATCGCCCATTTATTCAACTGATTAACTGCAAATATCTAACTAAGCGTCGACATACTCATAATACCGTCCATAGTGATTAATTAATTTTTCTATTGATAAGTTTCGTATTTGGATAGTTAATATAGCTAATCACGTAGTGTGAGACCTCAGGCGGTACTTGAACATACATTTTACAGTTGCTCGCGCTGGTATGCTACAGATTGCATAACAATCACAATGCACGTGTACTACCACTGAAAGCTCGACCCATGGTAAGACCGATCGCATACTTACTAACAGACGATGATGCCTTCCTGACACATCGTGAGTACAATCTTTCAGCATTAAATCATCGCCCTCTCTCTGCGAAGATTCGATTCACCTGAAAGCTGGAAAAGAAATCATCGAAATCATTGACTAGAAAGGGAGTACAAGTTGCTTAAGGCGAAAATATTTTTGAATAAATCTCATTCGAACACTACCGGCAGATTAAAGATGACAAGGTTGAAGACAACGAGCTGTTTGTCAACAGACTCAGATTCGCGGAGTTTACTTCAATTCCTCAATCAAAAAAGTCACATTGCACGTTTATTAGCAATAATAAGCTGTTGAAAAAAAGGAAAACTGAAGTTCTGGTTTTAATACAACACATTTAGCACGGTTTTGAATAACAGCTGCGAAGAGCTCTTGCAAGAGGATTTCAATTGATATCAGCAAAAGAAACTGCTAGAAGTAGCGCAAGAAAGAACAAGTCTGAAAAAATTTCGAAATTTAAGCGAATATAGTGTTTCGATATAGCGTTTATCAACGAAGATGGAATCGTGAAAACTCCTTGCTATGACTTGGAATTAATAACTGCTTGTACCTTATCATACCTCATCTTATCAACCTTGCCTGTTATTTGTTTTAACAGAAGACTTTGCTTTGTGCATTATATTCAAATCGTATCGAAAGTCACACAAGTCTGGTCGGAATAAAAACAGCCTCTGATTTTAGCTTTTGTCAGCTATAAAAAAGCGCTTAATAGCGTCGAGACAAATGCGGTCTAATCAGCGTTAGTCGACTAAGGAGTGGATCCATACTAAATAAAACTATGTTAAAATACCATCACAACTACACTACGAAAATACAACTATTTCATTATCCGCTTACCATACCCATTGGAAGACGGGTTCGCCAAAACTGTTTACCGCCGGCTCGCAGTGAATAATGAAGTCACTTAATTGGGATAAAATAGGCATGTGATTTGATAGAAAATCTTTGTCAAATTTTCGTTTTGCGGACCAAATAATTTTCTTGAAAAATAAAAATATAGAAGAGACGATTATCGATGAATTCAATGAAGTGTGAAAAAGGATTGGACTGCGCATAAATAGGAGAAAAACCCAGTTTGCAATGATGACTAATTCAACTTGGATGATCTTTCAATAAGAGACCACCTCATATGTGTACCTAGGACGTTCACTGAGCATGGAGAACAACATGAAGCAGGAATCTCACAGAAAAAGAAGAGCTGTCTTTGACGTATTTGGTCTTCTGAAAGAAGCCACCGACCAATAACCGACTCTATACCACGGACCTACCTCGGTCGACACTCCAAGTTAACATTTTATTTGACTGATGTCAACACTACGTTCTACCGCAAGTAGACAGAAAGGTAGACATACACTCAAAAGCAGTGTGATACTCTCCACAGAAGGAACATTCTGCATACCTGGCTTGAACTGACGAGATTTCATCGCTCCATCAAAAAATAACGATTATGACGATTGAAAGGAAGGTGTATTTTGCTTTAAGAAATTTCGAAGCTAAAAGTATCTTTCGCAAACAGACAAGGATACTCAACATCAATCAAAATGTCGGTTAAAAACATTTGAAAAACCTTTTCACTTATTTGTGTATTTAGAACAAGTTCTATAAAATAATCTAGAATACGAGTTGAACTATTGGTTTTTTAGTCATTATTCCACAAATCTCTGCGCAAATTATTTATTATACATTCATAGATCATGTCGCATAATGTCACCAAATAAACGATCAGAATGAAACTATGAATTGAAATATGTATATAATAACGCATCATACTCTACAATTCAAATCATACACTACATCTTGATTAAGTTGTGACCGCACTGATGAAAAAAGTAGAACATATCTACATTTTATTGCACGAATCTGCAAAACAAAAGCAACCAATTCATCAAATATAATGAACGGTGAAAGTCAAGATACAGTAACACCTCATTGACGTTGAAATAGAAATTGACTTAGCGAAAAACTTTTGAGAGAAACATTTTCTGGATGACTTGTATAAGACGACCAATTGCTGACAAGAGCATGGATGGAAAAGTGGTATTCTGTTGTCTGGAAATAAAACATATCCTCAGGATTATACTGTAATGATTGAGTTGGTCTAGATTGAGACATTTATATATTGATAGAACACATTTAAAGAAATAATAAAGAAAAGCATGAATATTCTGTTATATTGGTGAGAAGAAGCACTATAACGCCAAAAACAATTCTAAACGACTGTATAACCTTGAGTAGGCTTATTTTCCGTTTTTCTTCTAGATCACAGCCCTAAAGATGATATTTTCCCCAATTTCTAGAGAAACACTAGCAATTTAGAAGCCATCGCGCAAATTACCGCAAGCAGTCGGCAGAAACTGCTTCCATTCAAGTAGAAATCACTTAGACTTCTGGACTACCATACCAATGAGTCCGAGTCTGTTTTAAATTTACTTTTAATGTCGGCAAATGTTTCGATAGTATTAATTTTTTATAGTTTGAAAAATAGAGCATACTCGACAATGTGAACAGTGTTGATGAATGTGTTAACTTTGTCAAGTGTCATCATCTTGTTTGATCCATTACGGCGATAATAGGAAAGCCCTTCATCGTTTTGATAAACTGTATTCCCAGGAGGCTTGGTTACCTCAAGTAAGATTAATGAGATTGGAGTTATTATGACCAATAGGAAGCAACAAATAAGCTTTCATTGTATACAACAATATGAAGATAGTATGATGTGACTATTTTAGGAGATAAGCACAGCACAAGATCAAGAAAAGTATGGCAATGAAAACACAGCTTGATATGATGTGTACGCCACTTTTGTTTCTTTGTTCTACAACATTCCTGAAAAGCGTCTAAACAAATTTCAATGAGAAAATGGTAAATTTGCAGAACTAATTATACGACAGAAAAAGAAAGTAACATAACGTATATTTATATAAGCAGTCCATAAAAGAGCGGAATAATGGAATGATCTCAAATTCCATTAAATGTGTTGTACCTTGATCATCGCGACGTAAAGTTTCTCATCATTTAGCCTATCACAAACACACGGGCATTGCATCTTTCCAATTACGTGATAACCAACCTTCCTCTGTATAAATCGTAGTCATTATACGAATTATATCAAATTAATAAAAGCTTCAAATGGGTAGTATTCTAATAATGAAAGCAATAAATCGATAAGTGTGGCACTTATCGATCGAATAACGACTGAACAATAATAATAAAGATATTAATCCCATGTAAAAGAAATTCATAAGATAGATTTTTAAGAAACCAATACGGAACAAACGACACTTTTTTCCAATTTCTACTCTACGACTAAAAAAGCTAGTACAAAATGTTTGAAATTTCGAATTAATGAGAATGACAGAACCTATAAAAATTGCAAACATATTACAGAAAGAAAAAAATGTTAAGTAACTCAGCTTGAAATAAATTTTGAAAAAATTGCCATAATGTTAACTTATGCAGTAATTGTGGTATAATATGAAACACAAATGCACTATCTAGCAGAAGTCGCTCGATAATGAAACCATCACATAAAAGAAACATATTTACTAAAGCGTAGTGCTACTTGGTAAAAACTATGGATACGAAAGCAATCACTTACCTTTGGAACAAGTTGTTGAAACTCAACCATGGCCTTGTAGTAGTCATCCGAGCTTTCGTGAGAATTATGATTGAGTTCAGGTGTCAGAACCATCTCGGATACATCAGAACCATGATTACCATTGTACTCATCCACTTCAGCAAATCCAACTGCATCACAGCATTAAGAAATTAACGAGAATAGTCATTTCGATGCGACTCACTGACTTAAATAATGACAAAACGTTCATGCTTCATATGAAGACAGATCAAGTTAGAAAACAATCAACTGTAACAATCAAAGCTAACCGACTCACACCATCTTTGTTGGTATGTTTTAATCTTAGTGACTGAAAATTTCTATTCACATAATTCTCAGAAAAGCTAATTAAAAATAAGACGTGAAATTCTCACTGCTCCAGAGATGTTAGTGATCAATATCATTCATTACGATAAAAGTATTGCATGAAGCAAGCAGGCATTGCATTCAAGCATTAAAGCAGGCCGCGAACGTGATCCGAACTTACGAATCACTGTGGCATCTCCAGCATGTGCCTCCAGAATAAAATCAGTTGGCAGTATTACGATTATCAAAACCAAATACACATTTATGGGTTTTTGTTAGTAATTTTCCAAGTGAAGACAAAAACCAGTATTATAGCAATTATAATTTATTATAGCTAATCTTCATTTAATGGCACATACCGAGGGAAAGGTGAATATGAGCACACTAGAAAAGTAATATTATCACTTAATAGAACGCGTGCGAATTCTCAACTTTCCGAATATTCCTTTAGCTGTTTTACAGCATCTATGTTCAAAACACAAAAAACCTGATGTGATTTAAGAAACCTTTTATACAACCCTCAGGAACGGGAGGATTAAAGCGAGAAACACAACTGTACACCGCCAATAGAAAATGATCCATCTATAACAAGAAAAAATTACTCCGTTGAAAAATACCTACGAAGATTGTATAGTTATTTCTCTTTGAGCTCCAAAAATTTATTTAGAGTATGAGAAGAAAAATAGCAGGAAAAATTACCATATCATCATTGAAATGTTTTCCATAGATACCCTTATTGTCACCTATACCGACGTAGATGACACCACCCACAGTATTAAGGAATGCACATATTGTCCTGCAAAAATTTCCAAACACTATAAATATGTAAATCTATGCATACCTTCTTGGAATATAAGAGAATACTAGCATTAATAGACACATCAACGGTTTAATCCGAATGATTTCATTGAAGAAAATTATGGAGAGATTAAAAGCAAGGCATCTGATAGACGAAGATTTTGCGCAATTGTAATTGAAAAGCGAAAAAATATATTACAGTTCTGACGGAATTTTCGCCCGTAGAAAAAATTTTTATTCTTGTTAATATAATGCTAAATTAGCAAGAATTCATTAACACCCAATCATCCGCTAAACATAAAGGCGTTAATATAACTTTATTGCATTTTCAAGAAAGGTAAGACCATTCTCAGACTGCTCCTCGCTGCTTGTGCTAGACCGTCAATACACATCACTAAGAATGTTAGATCAAAATACTTTTATACTAGAATCAAATGTTACCAGGAAAAAAAATGTTGTGTTTTGTTAAATTGTTGTCGAGGAAGAAATTCTAGTAAACTAAAGGACAAAAACAAAATTTTCATTATCTTATCGATCGAATGAAATAAGTTCATCATAAAATCTGTTTGGTAATGCACTCAGTAGTATGGCGAGTATCACACATAAAATTATAAATAATCAACATACACTTAAACATAATTCTCGATTTTACAAATCCGCAAGGTCTGAAGCATAATGTTTATACTACATCTAACAGATGAGATGATCGAACCGAAGAACGTTTGGATGGATTTTGAACAGCTGAGCACAATGTTTTCTGTTATGACTACCTTACTAGTACTAAAAACAGGCTAGACTGCGAGATTGTGTGTGCAGTAATACTGCCCTTAAGACTATTCTGGTGTCAATAATGCATTTTATACAGATAAACTGAATTAACTGAGCTCCCGTTAATCATTGACAGAGTCGAACGAGTGCCAGTGAACTGTACGTGACTACACCCTCGATGCTCTTGTGAGGTCCCGTAGCTGCTCGTACATTAATTTTACGATCTAGATACACAGAGCTTTAACATTACTCAATAATTTTTCCCTTTAGTATGAATTGGGCTTCAGAAACGCATACGTTTCCCACAAACATCGATTTCTTGTTTGATTTAGCCTAAGATGGTAGCACTACTAATTTAGCCTAATTTTTAAATTTAAATTGACGACGACGAATAATGAACACATGTTCTTCCGTATGGGCCATCGATCAAATAGAACATCACACCTGGTCCGATTCTTGTGCAGGTATGACGATTTTATCACACATAGAAACTAACGACAACTGAAAAATAAAGAAAATACTATGGAACATGCTCGAACACTGACTTGCTTATGGGTTGCATAGTTCGTGAAATACGCCCGTTTTCCCATTTTTGACATTTCGCAGAAATTTCTCGCAACGAGATTTTATGATGCATTTTAAATTCTGTACATCTGTCTTCATCAGCTTGACACTTCTCTCCAAGACGAAGGCGAACATCTTTTTTATTCATCCCTGAAGAGTTTACATACGTAATAAACACAACAAATTAATGAGAAATATAAACAAAATGTCAAGTTAGCTAAGATTCTATCCTACGTACTATATGTGAATATCTATCTTTTTATGTAGCCTATTATAATTAATGAAATGTAAGAAAGTTTAAAGGAATTCTTGTTCTTAATATGTTTGAATGACAGAGAATCTATTAATTAAATATGATTGGTTAATTGATAACGGAATACTATGAGCGAAGATAACTAAATAAAAAGGAACTTCATCTGTACTTTTCTTGATATTTCCATACACAAAAAAATACACGACATCCAGAAATATCGACTTGATGAAAAACATTTCAAAAGGAAAAAATGCAGGTTAGGTATCGTCGCTTGTTTCAGTACGTGACATTTGAAATCTTCTTTTAAATTGAAACAAATCGACAAAATGAACGGGAATGTCCAACCGGGTGTACAAGGCAAATGAGTCCACGAGCAAAGCGACACTTACCTGAGCTAAGTATAAAGCGTTATGAAAATTAACAGTTCACAACTTAAATCTCATATATAGAACAATTATTTCTTATATGCAAACAGAATCTTAGGATGAAATAAGACTTAGAGAAATTTCAACTAGACACTTTCATAGACAGACCGTATCGTTTCGTGAATTTTAGAAACTCAGTAGCTTATTGCAACAGTTACGAACTGCATCTGAAAAGTACTTTGTACGTCATGAAGTCGACTATTAGGAATCTATTTTGTATTTCTATATTCTCATTTATTTAGGAATACCTAATATATTCCAATCTATTTAAAATCATTTTGTTGACAAATAAGCAAATAAAATCGTGCGCATTACAAGAATATAAAGCTAGTTGCGAAAGCAACGTAGACACCTTTTTCTAAAGAAAGCAACACCATGCTTCTTTCCTTTCTGTATTTTAGATTACCATCTTATGGGTGCCAGTGTTTTAAATTAATATGTGTTAATCGTGTAATTGAACACGATGTTTACGATGTTACTAAACATCTTATAATGAATGAAGCCACTCTATATTGACAATTTTGAATCCTAAGAAGGTCCTACAACGTCTGTCCTATGATATTTTAGAAAACCAACCCTGTAAATATTACTATACTTCCAAGATCCACACTTTGCCTAACTGATCGTTCAAAAACGAGCCGACAATAGGTTTGAATCGCAGGTACGATAAAAATAAGATCCGTCTGTAACTGCGGACAAACTTTTTCTTCGTTTGTTGTTATGGCCTTGTGCTGATTTTCGACATTTGTCAACTGATGCGCTATAGTTTTCGCAGTGTCATACGTTTATCCTATATTCGTATTCGTGGCAACTGTTTTATTTTTACTTGCAATAAAAATATGTTTTCGCCATGAAGTAGCTGAATTATTTTCCAGGTAAATTCCACTTTTTAGGTTTTCATGGGTAACAATCAACCCACTGGTTTCAATAAACGGGATCGCTCCGGTGAAGGTAATACGGGTAAGCTATTTTGCGCTTTTTTGGTGAAACTTATCTCATAGTCAAAATGACATTTTCCTTCCTTCTTATTTTGCATAATCGCTTATATTTTTTCCTTCGTGTGCTTGTTTTCCATCTTCTAAAATAAGCTGGCATCCACGTTGAAATACATAAGATACGATCTGCTGCAACATACTTCATCTTTTGAGCTTGTGATCGTCGAATTACAGCGACAATATTTTGAACATGGTTTGATTTTTTTCATGAAGTGTAGGGTGGATTTCATATTTTTATTTAATAAATTGCCTACGTGATTCAATAATCGAATTTGCTACAACAGTTCCTCGAAAACTTTGAAGTTTGGTTTTCAATGTTACTCATGAACTTTATTTAGGTGGAATGACCACCCCTGGTCGTAGTCGTGCCTTCTGTGGAAATCCCCAAAGCATATCAAATCCGGAGGATGGTTGTCCGGTTCAAGTGGGGAAATTGCAATTTTATTTACACAGCATGTGTGTTATGTAAACTTTTGCTCTAACAACTGACTCATTCTAGGTTAAAATCGCTAAAAGTGATGATGACACTGAAGATAGTATTGCACCGACTGTGCAATTTAAGGAAACGAATGAATATCCTGTTGTATTCAAATGGCACTGTTCTGCTACAAGGTTAGTCTTGTAGTCGTTCGCCATGAAACGGCCATCATCCGCTTGCAACACTCATCTAATTTGGATTACCTTGTGATACTTTCGTTTTCCCACTAAAAATTCCATCTGGTCACGATTAGTAGGCAGCAATTGACGTGAGGAACGTCATTTGTGACATTGTCATACACAGTCTCAAAACAGTAATTGTGTTTTGCCAATATAATCCTTCAATAACTTATTAGCTGCAGAATGACAGTCCATGTTTTTTTTTCTGTGAAGCTGAATTCTAGGCCATGTGATTACAGTGTTAGGACTGATAGTCAAACTTCTGATAAGTTTATCTTTCTAGCCAACCTCGTTCGGTATTTATATGTGGTTCGTGGGATGGATGGCGTCATAAAATACCTCTCGTTAAATCCGATAACGATTTTAGCACGATTCTAGAACTCACTCCTGGTGCGTCACGTATTTTTACTTTTGTTTCTCAAAAGTAACGTTATGATCTAGTAAATCGATTTTATGCAAGTACTCTTTCTTCACTTAAATTAGGCTATTTATCTTTTTTGTTATAAACTCAGAATGAACATTAGGCATGTCTGTCATCAAGTCGTTCATTCGTAAATCTCTAACTACTGCAGAATGAGCACATTTTATCTATAAAAGGAACAGTTGGTCCGTTCTTAAAGTTGTGATATAGGCGCGTTTAAAATATGAGGTATCGGTAAGTATTTAGTTTACCGATAATTGATCCACTACCAACGTATTTTAATTACTAGTTAAGAAACGCGATAAATTACTTACAAGAGCATCGTGATGTTAGGTAATTAAACATCGCATGTTATAATTGAGAACTGCGTGTTTCACTTTGTAATATTGATTGGTATAAGTGGATTGCCATATCTTCCCATAAAAGTGATTTTTCGACTGTCTTTACACGTGGTAATATAGTGGAGCTTGTGATTTTGCTTTTTCTTACTCTAAAATAGGAATCAGTGTTTAGGTCATCATGAGTATAAATTTATGGTGGATAATAAATGGGTGGTTGACAATAATCAACCTAAAACGAACAATAATCTTGGAGGTGAGAACAACGTGATGTCAATTGACGAGGATGATTTTGAAGTCAGATTTTTTTTATTCACGTATATTTCAAACGTTATTTTCCTTCGATGGTGTGCTGTTGTATGCTTTTTTTCAAAAACTGGCTAACTCGTTATCATTATTTGTTTTCGAAGTCTAGTTTCATGCTTTTTTAGAATATTTCTCTTGATTAGGAAGTTAATTGCAGGTGTTTGACGCACTTGACAAAGACCTAGCTTCGTCTAATGCGGGTGAAGCAATGCGGGGAGCGCATAGCCATCAACCCTCTCACGATACTCCCAATGATAGGTTCGTTTCCATTGATGTTTCCACACTTTGAGCAACAAGACAATTTGAATTGGACCTAAATTAGACAAATTTGTGTCAATGCTGTCTGTATTGATTCCGTGTCAACTTCAGCACGTGTAAATATCATTAGAACATTTTACTTAGCTGTCTACGGTTTCTTAGATTTACATGGATCATATATTTGCATGCAATACTATAAATCATTCTTCAAGGGAGCTCGAGAAACTACGCACTTTTTCGCAAGACATTCCGGAACGCTCTGAATTCGCTAAAGCTCACAATCCTCCTGCTCTACCACCACATCTTCTCCAAGTAATTTTTTTGTCTTATTTTGTACATGCACTGTTCTGAAATGTCATACTTTGTTTTCTTACTTGCGTTATATAGAGCTGTTGCGTCCAAAGAGATGTATCTTGATTTGGTTGATTTATTTATTTTGATACTCTTTAATGAGGTTTTTGTGTTGAGGTTATCCTTAATAAGGACACTCCTGTCCAGTGTGATCCAAATGTGCTACCAGAACCAAATCATGTGATGCTTAATCATCTTTATGCTCTTTCCATTAAAGATGGTGTTATGGTCCTCTCTGCTACACATCGGTGAGAATCTTTCACAATAATTTTCTTTACGATTTGTTGTTGCTAAAGATTTTAGAGTTATACATAGGGTTGCGCCATGAATTTATTGGCCTTAGACATATAATAAAGTACAGAATAATTATAGTTTTGAAGCGCAGGGAATGGAACCTTTGAAATTGTATGCCACAAATTTTGAGTTCAAATTATTAACCATAGGTTTGAAAGTGAGGAACTCTTAGAGAGAATTATCGGAACAAAATCTCCGATTTAAACGTGTGATTTGCCTGTTTGATGAAGTTGAGGAGTGTTGTTTTCTCCACGCAGTATTTTGAAGATGAGAAAACGAGCGTTTTTATTTAAATGTTAAAATTAAAGAACTACTCGTAAGTTTTTTGCTTTTTCAGGTATCGCAAGAAGTATGTGACGACTCTACTCTACAAGCCCATATAAATGATAATTCCTTATCAATCTATTAATTATCGCCAATGCAAAGTGCTCGGTGAAGTCTTGAAAAAATGCCTGGTTCTCTGCAGCTTATTTAATTTGATTCCAGTGCTTGTTTATGCGATTTTTCGATATTAAAAGATCCGTTTTATTTTGTATGTTACGTTACAATGTCAGGCAGTTTTTGTTTGCAAATACACTGCTATTCTATGTATGGACTCAATATGACAACGTTAACATTCTCAACGTTATCGCATCAATTCGGGGTGAATTGTTTGGTATTGTTTTTATCTATCCTTTCCACTACATTTTTATTTTGATTGAGAAAAAAACAATGAGTAGTTATTTCATATTTGCGGTATCATAAGACCTGGACGAGGCATAAGATTGGTTTACGTTTTATTTGCAGATAGATCGGTAAGCAGCACCTCATTTAAAATGCGCCGTTGGTGAATGTTTTTGATGTTTTCGAGTTCATCGATGTAATTGCTTATACGTAGACCGATTAATCTTCAGCAATCTTCATTTCGTTCTTAGTATCGCTTCATATTTTATTACATTGCAAAGGCTGTATAATGTTGAAATGATTCAGAAAATTGTACAATATGAGTCTATGTATAAAGGTGTACATAATTTTTTTGTATTGTATTTAAACGTTGTGTCAACTACATAGTATCGTATATACTCTATGATGAAAACTAATTATCGTCATGTTTGCTACGTTCTTATTAGTTTTTCTCCGTATAAATATATTTATTTTGCTATGTAACGCTGGAAAGATCATGTTAAGTTTCCTTTATGATGTTGAGATGCGCAGTTTAATTTATGGAGAAAGAAATGCTAGCACTCGAACTAGCTGTAATTTCAGTAGGACAGCGGTTTATTTTTTGACATAAGAACAATTGTTATTTATTATTATTCTGCATTTACTAACAACCGTTGTATCATTTAACATTAACCAGTGGTATCCACTTTTTTTGCGTTTGTGGGTGGACAGTCGGGATGTATACATGCTTGTGCATTGAATGGTGATGAAAAAGTACATGTTCAGATATGGATCGTTACACAACAATCATTCGGTAAGATAAAAAAAAAGAAAAACTCGAAGGTAATTTTGAAATGCTCTCGCTGGAAGTTGAGGTAAATAAAGTGGTATTCTGTTTG
>KN716282.1:212535-226084 GCA_000816705.1 Dictyocaulus viviparus | reverse complement strand
AATCCGTAATGAATTACTTAAGTTAGTTGTAAAACCTGCAGCCTCAGGCGGCATTCGAGCGCTCACCCACAGATGTTCGGTCTGTAGCGCTTACCGATTACACTACCTCGTTCTGCAATCTCTATCTTTGTGACTAATTCAGCATCATTACAGATATTAGAATATCATTATAACTCATCATAGTTGATAGAAAATAAAAGTGCTACGACGATTACGACTAAGAAATCAATTGATCAAGAGGTACAGAGACTCTGGTAATTACCTCTACTGATTTTTTATATGTTTCTAAAATTGTTATTTTATAATATGAAGCCACTATGCGGCGTTAATGCTGGAGAATGGGTTTCTGCTGTTGAAAACTGTCACTCATAGGAGTGACAACTGAATGCATGAAGTTTATCGATTAAACCAGATTATTTAGTAGAGCATAAGTAGTTTTCTAAAAAATCGATACAACTTATTTCTGAACGTTTTTTTTTTCAGGTATCATGTGTTGAGCGATTAAGATATGTATAAAAATTATTTCATAATTGTCAATAATAATAATTTTTCTAATAGTTTTTTCTTTTTCTTCTTCTTTCTTTTTCACTTTACTAGATGGAAAATCAGACGCGCACCCTTGGCTGAAAATAGATCCGCTAACTACTGTAGGTACATGGACTACCGTATCCCCGTCAACTTCCATTTGGTGATCGATCGTAATGGAACGCCTCCGCGACGGCGACTGGGTGTTCGAATTCCGATCTTATAGGTATCATCCTAAAAGTTTCTACGATATTTTCAAACTTTTTAAGATCACCTCACTCATATTTGCACCAATAAGCTTTATATTCAAAAGTATCGATGAACTCAAATACTGTTTACCTCCTCTTCGTAATCTTCAAGAAAATAATCGTTTGACGTTTCAATGATGTCATCATGATTCTTTGTACGACGACTTTCTCCAGTATGCTGGAATCTATGAAATTCATAAAATACTGGGATACATTTGAAACGAATTGTAAACATCCAGGAAAACCACAAGGATTCATCAATATTTGAAATTCCTTACAGAGCATTAAGCACATTTGTTTACTGAACATGATGAATAACAATAACATAAAGTAAACATAAAAGTAAGATGACTTCGATTCATTGACAAATAAATCGCGAATTGAATCCTATCATACTTAATATCAGATAACGCGTAAGGCACTGGGTAGAAGGCTTCACTCCGATAAGCAATACCTCAGACAAATTAAGCGGTTAGTCAAAAAATTATCTAAAAGGATAAACAGCACTAATCTGATAAAATCTAGACATCTCAAGACAATGAGTAGAACACCGCTTCCATTCAATCATGTGCATGACATCATAAAGAAGATTAGGACGTACCAAATTCTTCAGAGGTAGAGTTTCCTTATTTCTTATAGTTAAAATTGAAAAAAAAATTACGAATGTTCCGTAGAAATATATAAAAACTTACTTGACTAATCAGAAATCCACTAGATCGTTTGTTGCCAATCCGATACGGTTGCATTGGTAACGCAATTAAACTCAGCACCAAAATCACCTCATAGAGGAAGACCATCCTTAAGGGAAAAAAACGTTCCCACAACAAGAACCTTGCGTCGTTGGATTGACTTTCATAGACATAATGAAAAAATTAAAACTTTCAATTGAGCTTAGTAAATTTGAAAATAATATTTTATCTGAAATCTGGTTGAATTGTTTTGTAATGTTCAGTTATTATATAAATAATAAATGTATCAAAAGTTACCGTAATCTACAGTATTCAGAAAACTAGACCAATGATAAAACCAATTCTTAAATAAACCCAATTGAACAAAATCGACTAATTGTAAGTGCAAATGATTATGATATTTTGTGCTATAAATAAGATAAAATAAAATTTTATCACATTAAATATATTCACTGCAGCGTTTGAAATTTTAGAGGTTTAATAACTTTATGTAAATGTGTAAATTTTTCAAGACATAGAAAAATACTGTAAAGCAGATATGTTTAGGCGTTGATCAATCACTTGTGACGGGATACGTTCTAAGCATTCGTTTGTGATATCGTGGAGGTGCTTGAACGTGAGTCTCGTCTATACAGTGACTTGAGTCTACCAAGCTTCTCCGTATCAGAGCTGTTTGTCTTATCCAGATATCATTGATGCCAATTTATCAACTCAGGATGAATGGTGGATTTGGTAAGCCTCCTAAGTAGTTGTGTGGTTTGGAAACTGTTTGAAAAGGGCAAGAATGATAAGAAATGCAGAGGAAAAGCAAATGCTTAGATATAATGCGTAATTCAACTTCTTATAAGATGGATTTTTTTTTGACATGTACTGATGCAGTACCTGTCCTTCTATCTATGCTGACGTAATAATGATAAGTTTCAGCTATCGATAAGACTGACAATTAGTACTTGATTTTGTAACGTTGATTTTTTTCTCAAAAACTTGTTCTACTAAACGATTGAGCTCTATGATTCAAATATTATGCTTCACATTACAGTATTAGTTTGATTCTAACTCAAATACTTTGTCGGAAAGTTAACTTATTTTTTTACCTCAAAAGCGTGATCTGAACATACTCAAAATTTCTACAAACTTGAGCAACTTTATCCGGTTTCCATTTCAAGTTGTCGATAATTCCCTGTGAAAACAGATTCTATTTTAACTTTTCTTAAAAAATTTATTAAGAATCACGAGGTAAGTCGCTTCAATTTCCTCAGATATACAGAGAGTCACTATGGAGTATAAAGCTGAGCATTGTAAGCTTTACAGCTTGCAGTACTTTATCTTTTCTGTCAGTTTATCTTTATATTCAATAATATGGTATGTTCGCTGAACGATAGTTGATTGATGCATGCAAGCTGAATCATTCCTTGACTCAGACAAAAACAATGACGATTTCCACTAGAGGTCCTCCTCATCAACAATTTCAACACCAGCATAACATGATCAAAATGTTTACCATCATGAGCGGCTACTTGTGAACCATCGACTATGTTGTTTTTCACAACGAGACGTTCCTTTGTAAAATATGTTTGGTATTACAACACTTATTGAATAATAGTTAGCATTTCGGCGATATCGTCCTTCTCAGAGTCGTTCAAATGGAATTTTTGAGCGAAAATTAAAATTTAAATATGAATATATTATATTTAATATCTAGGTCATGAGATCAATATGATGAGCAGCACATCACCAGAGCTTGATAGATGGAAACGAACGGATTGGAGAACATATAAGAGCATCAAAGGCATCGTGAAGAGGACAAAGAAGACAAAGCTTCTAGCCCACCTTCTCGCACGACAGTTCTTCTTGCCTCAATGTATGCAATGAAAACGTGGAGATTACGAAACTATGATTAACGGTTAGTGAGGCCAATATAGCGCTTCATCGAAAGGGTGATGCTTGTCAATTTTTGTATCACACAAGTGAAAGAGGGAATACGAAGTTCTGAACTACGTTAACGATTAAAGATCAAAGTCACAATTTTGGTGATTAGGTGAGTCACACAAATGAGGCGTTTTTTTTCCTTTGCTGAATGCATTGTAAATCAAACGAGGATATTTGGCACTGAAAAAAAAGAACACGATCGTATGCAAAAGTAAAGAAGCAAACATAGAGGCTCAGGAATACCAGATCACGATAGATACAACATTTTCTCTGCGATTATAAAGATTGTTTTTTTTATTATTCATATACAATCTAAGCAGTTATGCAAAAAGTGAGTTTCATTCTAGTAGAGGAAATGCATTCATTCAATTCATCCGAAAGTAGATGAAGCATTAAGTTTGTCGGCGACATCGTTATCGTTTTTTTTTGTGGAAAGTATCAGTGTAAAACAAAAGATGTTCAACGACTGGAGATGAAAAAAGCTTAAAGAGGTAACTGAGACTTATGCAAATCAGATGTACATGAAAGAAATAGAAATTTCAAAGAAGAATGTTTTTGACTTGATACCGTAAACAGCTGTCAGAGTACTTCAGAACAATTGCTGAAATGAAAACGCCCAGAATTATCGTATGAACATTGAAAAAATGGCTTTCTGCATTAAATTTTTGTTATGTGCTGTATATTTTATGTATTTTTCAAATATATCATCAATGTAAATAGAATGAGGTAGGTATGAAGAGGAAAACTAGAAAGGCATCACTGGAAAACTTGGACTTTTATTGAATGGAAGAAAAAAGAAGACGTCGACAAATTCATGGATGAATAGTGTTTCGTGAGAAACGAGTAAAATCAGAAAATTTAAATTTGGATTGAACAAAAGGTTTTGGGAATCATTTGGTCAGAATGTGAAATCAAACCAAAAATTTCAAAATGAGATGAGATCATTGTCGAAGAGGAGCATTCGTTTTTTTCTGTTAAGAATATTCGATGAGGTGATAAGAGATCCCAGCAGTACCAAAAGCTCTACACGTATTTTTTTTACTTCTTGGTACTATGTAAAAAATAAGACCTTCTTCTTTCGAGATACTTGCATAACTTATTGAGGTACGTATGAACTCTTAACACATAATGAGCCACCTACACACCTTGAATGAATTGTGTTCGACACGTGTTTCTAGTGACGACGTAATGAACTTCGAAGCACGATATTCTAGGGAGAAAGTTCTGGAAAATAGAGAATTGTAAACATAATTATTTAATAGAATGAAAAATACTCATGTGCTTACATTTTCAGGTATATTAAGCTTAAGCTTAATAGTGATTATATTTGCAAGACAATTTCTCTATTATATTTATATCAAAAAGTATCGGACCGGATCAGAAATGTATACAGCTCAGTAGAACAACAAAATCATCATATGAGGTTTTAAGCTTACGAAAAACATAAAATTTTAATTTAACATAAGAAGAACAAGAATGGCAGCTGATGGTGAACAACATTCACATTGACTGAGATCGCATGTGGATGAACATCTGGCAGAAGCAGGTAAAATGAGTCCCGGGAATGACAACATTGTCAAACAGTACAACGATGGAAGCAATTTTTTTTTTATGAAGAGGGAAGATAAACATAAGTTCAAGAAAAATAACAATCCTATTGAAAGCAATAGAAATTTTTATCCTTCATTCAGTGCCAGTGTTTTCATTGTAGATCAAAAAAACTAGAGTTTTTCTTTCATGAATTAGTTCATGAAGTATAATTAAACTACAATGATTTTAACATTGTATTACATATATTATTAGAGCATTACGAAATTTGAATTTTGTCAAGGGGCGGGTCTTATCCTCTAAAGTTTTTTTCCTCTTGATATTTTTTCAGCTTTGGTTGAAATGTTTCATCCTTATTCAAATTGATGAGTGGTATTTATAATTTGTTAGCCTACAGAGCTTCTGATCCTCATAATTTTAATAGACTTTTGGTATATGAATTCAATAAACTATCTCAAAAAAAACTGCTTGATGTTTCATTTTACTGATGGGAGTTTCCTCATTAATCATCGATGAGTGTTGCATACTTTTTTCCCTCCTGGATTCTGCATGCACGTCAAATTAGAGTGCATCATTATGGTCTCTTTTCATAATGACTGATAGGAAATCACATTAGATTTCAATTTATATTAAAATTACTGAAATAGAAAAAATTGAAGAGTTATAACAAATGTTATATTTGAAATCTTACAGTGAAGCTGTAAGTAAGGAAAGTTTTGTTTTCTGTTCATACAGTTTTGGTGTAAACAAGACTTAAATCACGTAGATCAATTCATTTGAGATGCGTCTATGGATTCGTGTTGGTCGAGACACGATAGAGGAAATTGTTATTATGCAATGACTTGAGGAGACTACTGTTTACTAAGCTTCTGCTTCGTATGTTTCCAAATTTTTCTGATACTAAGATATCAGAGGGACGGCGAACTACATAGTTCTATGGGTGGCCGCAGTTTTGACTGCATTGATTTGGACCTCCATCACTGCGACATACGCCTCCTATTTATATCAACCTTATCAACCTAATGGTTAGTTTATTTTACACAAAAGGTGGCTGTATGCGATAGATCAAATGTTCAATTATGACATCATTTGCAACATGCTGAAACCCTGTGTTGTATTTGAATTGCTTTTCATAGTAATCAATCTAATTTATGAGGTAATTTTTCGTTTCGTACAATAGTCAATGTAAGAGCAATGGTGGTGAAAGAACTATACGCAAGTTTGGGTTAGGTTCGCCGTCGCCCGCCTGGCTTACCTAGCCCGCTTTCCTCTCATGGTCATTGAGTTGGCCTCAGAGGAAGCTGAATAAAATAAATAACGACGACTTGGTAGAAACAGTCAACGTAAGTTACTATACAGACTACGTTTACGTATCAAATCACCTTTACGGTATCACATTGAATACAATCGTATGTGTAGACTCATTCCTCAAATTTTTCTCCACCATTTAGAGAGAATATAGTAAAAATAAAGGAACAAAAGCAAAAATATCTAAAAAAAATATCAAGTCACTTTAAAAATTATTGATTTTTTGCTAAAACAATCGATTTGTGAATAAGATTAGCTTTGAACACCATGTAAGAAGCATGACAGTGATTTACTCGATTGCAGATGGCAAAAATTAAGCTGGGACTGGACAGAATAGAAATGATAGTGAAAAAAAAATCAATATGATTAAGTTATATTTATTATATTAGACTTCTACATACATGTATAACGGTAGTATTTATATCCAACGTAGCTAAATCAGCTACATCACTAAAAACTTTGAAATCAAATTTTTCATAGGTTTCTTGAATTCATCACCTCTTTGTATAATATTAATATTCTGATGGCGATGAGTCAATCAGAAAACTCGTATCTTCCTCTTGTACAATAGAGTTCTTTGCTCTACGATCAATAGCTGACAATATATAAAATTTAATGGCATAATAGTTGTCAAAATTGTAGTTATCTAATTGACATGAAAAAGAAATCAAAGAGGAACTGAACAATATGTTGAAATGCTAATGTCAAAAGGACGCATTAAAAAAATCAATCACTTTCGATTTCAGTACTAAGTTTAAAGAAACTGAAGGTACAATGGCGTAGTGGTGGTGGTGTTGGTGGTGGTCGTGGTGGTGCCACAGTGACACGCCAACCCAAATCAGTTCGCAACTAGAACCTACTAAGCTCGCCATTTGTCCTGACACGATATGTTGTTATCAGAAAAATCTGAGTGAGGTAACAAGCACTTACTTGGTGAAGGGTGGTGAACTGATGTCACTGTATAGAACAGCTTCGTATTCAACCACCTCATCCATATCACACTTTACACTAGTGGGTAGACTCATCCCTTCCAGAGACTGATCAACTTCAAAGCATACAAAGCTTATTTTTATCTTATCTTTTAAGAAACTGACTTTATATAAAACAACATGACGATGAAATTTTCTTATAAAAAGTAAAGAAAAAGTGCTCCAGAATAGAAAATCCAGCAGTACTTCTACTTAATTGTTGTAGATTATTAAGAGTAAGGATTATAACGTGATTATGTTCCATGAAAAAATGTATAAGCAGTAATGGCATGTTTTGAGGAAACTTTCACCTCATTTATTATAAATGAGTGTCAAATGATGAGCATAAACCACAAACGACTGGACAAAAATTACTAGAATAAAGAGAGTAAATTCTCATAAATCGCCTCTTTTTTGGCATTCTAAAGCAAAGCGAGCAAGTACAGCTGGATTATTGAATTTTAAGTCGATGTTCCGTCATTAGAAGGGAGATTTCCACGTTTAATTCACTTTATCCTTTAGTCAATAAAATCAATATCTATAAAAATTTACGGTAACATAACTACTCTTAAAAAAAGCACGTAAAGTACTTTTCAAAAAAAGAAACTGCGACAGCTAATAATTTTTGTTTCATCTTTATTTAGCCCGAGTACTGCACACAAGGCATTATCCTAACGTAAGCCGAGCTTTTAAATTACTTGAAGTCACTAAATTCTCGCTTGAACTACCTGGGAGGATAATTGATGAAACCTCGGTTATGATTTTGGTCACCTCAGGTAGTGTAGAGCCGACTAGAACTCAGTCACCTTCAAATTTCATAACTATCTCTGACACGAGTTCATCCTTTAGAATCCAGTTCATCTGAATCTGGTCATGTCATACTGCGATGGCTCTGCCACTAAATACCAAATACTGTTATGAATGAATGTAAGTTTTGAGTACAGTAGTCTTCTAATGCTGGTCCCACACCATTCACACATCCATTTGCAAGCCTTAGAAGTACTGATTATTCGTGCACACTACTAAACCAAATTCATACTAACGATCTCAGGACCACTGAGAAAAAAGAGAGCCAATGCTTTTATTAAAATTATGCAAATGTCTAATGGATCTTCCGATTAGGAAAAAAGTCAACGAAAAAATTCCTGCTGGTTCCTTGTTTTTTTATTGCCTTTCCTGACTAATTGCTCGTTCGGATTCCACTCAAGTTGCTCTATGAGGTGCGTAGTTTTCACATTAATCACTTATGTTTCATTACTAACCTTGCAGTGATGACAAAGCCGTGACAATGAATATGTGGACAAATCGAGTCTCGTTGAGGATTGAGTTCAGCTCTACGAACTCTACATTACATAGTTTCATCGAAAAGTTAATTTCCCATAGCAACGAAACAGAGACGATGATTGCAGAAGGCGGTCACCTATGATTCTATAACAAAGCCAATGCAAGGGATATCTCACTACGACCAATGCATTATTTTGTTGAAAGACAACAAAAATAAATAAATGAATAAATACAATCATGGCACGTACCATACTGGCTCCTATTTGTCGGCAAGTACTCGAAAAATGCTAAAGATGAGGGAAAAATCAATTATTTTGTTCATTACTCACTGTTAGCTTCCCTCTTATCACTAGTAGCATAGTCAAACATTTTCATTATTTTGTCAGAAAATTTAGTTAATAATGGGTTTGTAGAGGCTTAGAAGATCATGAAAAAATGTAAATAAATGTATAAAAAAACACTGTTACACAATTAGTCAACTTAGATGGTCCGTTTCATCTGTTATGCACGCAGTGGCACGCAGCAATTCCGTCACTTGTTTATTTTTTCGAACTATTCTTGTCTCTTCATTGTCCATAGTGGTTGTAAACATTGTTATATCGTAACGTCAGCCTACCGTTTGAGTCCTGTAACTCTTTTCACTCATACCTCAAACTTTGATAGTTAAATTTCCATAGTAAAATAACAATTACATAAGAAATATAACACTACATTGGTTAGAAATACAGTCAGTAACTATCAACAATAGTACAATAACGTATTAGTGATAGATAACTGTAATAAAGCATGAGGCAATAAAGGATAATGTTAGAAGAAATAAATAAGCAGCACTTGTAGACAACAATGCTATGGAGATAATATGATGTTGAGAGACATGCCGTGAAAACAGAGGAAGATCACAACCTCGCGATCGATACCGGTTGTCGATATTCTCATGCATTCAAAACTAAAGAGTTCTGTATCACATAGTGGGAAATTCTAAAGTTACCGTCGTCATACTTGGTGATGGTATAGGAAATTTAACGCGAACAGATGTATGGTTCCAGTTGTCAGTACAGCTTTTTTACGATAGCGACGTCTGTGAAGATGATCATTTCCTCCACCTCCTTCTACAACTCTATCCCTTGATCTACCAAACTACTTTACACGACGGCCAGCATTTTATAAGCTATTCCATGTCTGCTCCGCTATATTACGGAGGCGAAGAATACGGTTATGAAGCTAAATCGATTAATACTGATAATATTTTGCTCTTTATGTTTTAAAATTATATGTCAGAGATTATTTTCCGATATTTCTTCAATAAACTGAATGTGTATCGACTTTATACCTAATAATTTGCAACGTTTGCCTATTTTTTTGTAGATCACAAACCATCATCTGCTCACATGAGGTACGGTAGTGCGAGACTCCAAAGAATCCAGAGACTTCTGGACATGAAGAGAATTACTAGAGTGAATTTTCGCGCTTGCTCAGTTGTCAGCCAATCTTCTATCTCGTTAATAATATTGTAATTAGTTGACTTAATAATGTGAACTCAGTGAGTCATAAATTTATTTAATCAGCATAGTATATTATTTCTTATTCCTTCATGTTTTTTTATTCCCTTTTTTCTATCAAGATTGTAAAAAACATTGCATTGTAAATTTAACGAAGTAAAATAAAATTCCACTAGGATTTGATGTAACCAAAATGAGTCAAATCATAATCAATGTAAAATTAAAATTACGAATTTTTCTTTTCAAATTATTCCAACTTCACTAAGGCTCACAAAATTTTATTTACCCGTAATTCAACATAACAATTGTCATGAAATTTATAAATATCCTGAGTTAAAAGCATTATATGAGTACTGAGATGCTGTTTACCAGTTAAAAATTCGATTAACAAGTACAAAAAATCGGCGGTTGTGAGGTTGAAGATGTCGGCGTAGTCTTTCAACAACATCTTCTGCAATTTCACGATGTGGACGACCTTTACTATCACCAAGACACTTTATTCGTACGGTGGGTGATCGTCGAAAACAAAAAAATCCTTTGTGTTCATTGAATATCAACTGATCCGGACTGATCTCGTGTGGTAATCCAAGGAACGTCTCCACGCGACGCAACTGAAAATAGTGAATATTTTTTGTCAATATAATACTGATGCACGAAAATTTTTCACGCGGTATTCTAAAGTGAGGCTTAAGGTCAACTTTAATTCGAAACCAAGAAAGTTGATAGGAATAACTTTCCTAACAATGAAAAGCTAAAATTTAGACCCAGACAAACAGAAAGCGTTTTTCAAGAGTGAACGTGCGAAAAAAACCTCAACATTGCTTCATTAAGATAAATTATTCAAACTTTTCTAATCACTCAGAACAATAGGAGTTAGAACATCTTAGCTCATGCACATATTGATTTGCATATTGATTTTATATTGATTAACTCACTTCACTGATGGGATTTCCACGAAACACATCTCCATTGACGAGTAAGATCTGTTGCATTGAGAAGTACCGTAACCAATTCGCAATATGTAGATCGTAGAGCGAATTACGAACGGGTTTGTAGTTGATGTTCAGATTTTCGGATTCGTCAACAAACACTTCTTTTTCAAAAATTGGCAATGTTTTGTTCTGCTCCATCTTGTTGTAATACACCTTAATTTCTTGTGTTATTAGTTTTGTACCTAAAATTCATAATAATCGCGGAGAGCTTTTACCACCTGAGTGAAATCACTTATAGTTCGTTGAGTGGGATCTCTAACAATCAGAATGATTTTCATTGTTGGATTGAGTTCATGAACTCGTTTCGGTGCTATTGGTGACGTGAAGTAACCAGGTGTTTTTTCAATGACCACCTTCAAGAGAATTACTTTTAAGCATACATAATCATCGTATTAACTAAAATCTTGTAATTCTTAACTATTTTTCTTTTATTACCGAAACTCTTATAATCTTATTCAGCTCGGGTATTTCAAGAAAAAAAGAGCGTTCAATGGAATTCGTTGTGGATCTCGCTCAAATAATATGAGAAAACGATCTCCGATCGATATTTATGTTTTTCACAAATGAATGGTGTGATTTGAGTAATAACACTTGATCTTTACACATTTATTCCTGACTACGTCGTCTCATATGATGATAAATTTTCAATGTCAGAAGAATGATACTTGCAACGATACTTTTATGCAAAAAAAATGAATAGCTTCACCTCATTTGATTTGCTCAGTGGCATCATCGAACGATACCAATCGATACCTTTCGAGTAGTTCAAATTGAAGTAGTGAGTTTCTTTGCGAGCAATTTTAATTTTCGGATGTAAAGCTATCGCATCCAGTAATGCTCTTGTACCACCTTTTCGTACGCCAATAATTAAAGCTGTTGGCAAACGACGCGAAATTGTCCTGTGAAAAGATAAGACTTCTATAGTCTTTCAATGAAAAACGACCTCATGCGAAAGTTTCAAATAATCCACAGTGAGTTATCGCTTAATATATCGAAATGGATGGACAAGAAAAATCAACACAATCACTTACTGATTTCTGATGAACGCCGTTGCTCTTCGACGATTTGAAGTGCGATTATGTTCGTTGATTATTGATCCATAAGAAAAGGCGATAAAAATCATCTGTATGATTGTTAGAATCAGTAATACTAGGCATGATGTTATAAGACATTCTTGACTCCAACACTTCATCACGATGTTCTCATCTGAACAAAATCACTCTTAGCTGACGATAGTTCGTTTACGTCCTCGGAATGTAAGTGCGATCTACATTTATCACTAACGGACGTGGAAACGAACAAATATCCATAGTAAAAAGAACTGAGGGAAAGAAACACACATATGAGTAATGAGTATGGTAATCATTATTCAATAGGACTTGCTTCGTTCTACATTATTTTAGGAGATAATGAGAGTAATAAAAAAGTGTTCAATTTCCAATAGACATATTGTAACGGCTGTTCAGCATTGATTTTTACGGACAATATTCTACTATATTGATTGAAATAATGCTTGAGCGATTCATACATATATACATAAACGTATAGACAGATAGGATAAGCTTTAGCGTTGATCAATTCTTTGTAGTAGGATGCCACCTCGGCATTTCTGTTCAACGTGATATCGTCGGGGCGAGTCTCATGGTGGAGTTGCCACAGTGACTTGAATTAACCACTTTCAACCAGGTTAGCTGTTATCTCATCCAGATTTTTCTGTTACCAATTAACCGACCCTGGAGGAATGACGGGCTCAATAAGCCTGGCCGATGACCGCGAGCTGATTCGGACGTGCGTGTCACTGTGGCACCTCCACCACTGCTCCACTGTGCGCCCGTATACAAATGTATATGCCACTTATTTACGCAAATGTTTTTGTGCTTACAGCAAAAGAATATTGCTACGTTGGTGTGACTTTTTCATTTGAAATTCGAAATTCATTCCCATAATGACAAATTTTCATGGTGATTTCATTTTGTTGAATAAATGTAAAACAATATTTAAACAAGGCGTATTGACTAAAATATCTATGTTTGATGTAGAAAAATAGCAACGACGAAAAAAAAAAACGACTGAAGATTAAATTTAAAAATTTGACAGCTTAATGAACAGCATTGATGCTCAGCTCCCGATGGAATAAAACTGCTTGTACTCATTGAGCAACAACATTCGTGAGTCTCAGTCATAGTTATAACATGATGGTCTACAAAATGTCGGTCCTTATCATGAATAAGATAATTTTGTTATTGATTTTTTCCAGCATTTCATTTCACGAAGCGCTATATTTTGACCAATATTTTTCATTACTACGCGTGATCATAAAAAATGCAAAACTATTTCTTTCCTCAGAATTTTAATAGGATAAACTTTGGTGCCCATCAGAAGCTGAGCGATGCGCCTACGCAATCCTGCTCAAAGTGATATCGTAGAGGTTATTGGTTGCGAGCCTCGTCTACACAATGACTTGTGTTGACCACTCCTAACCAAATCTAGTGTTGTTTTCAACTTCACACACTCTACGGTACCAATCCGTAAGCTGTGAAGCGATGGCAAGCCTAACAT
>KN716282.1:184786-203656 GCA_000816705.1 Dictyocaulus viviparus | reverse complement strand
TACATATATATGTATATATATGTATGTATATATATTTGTATATGATCTCGGGTTCTTTTCTTCACAGTTCCACTGTAACGCGACGTTGCTTTTTGAAGTGTATAAAACATTCTGAATGATGACATATCATCAAAATAGTGCAATACCTGGGAGGTCAAAGAACAATCGAGGTGTAGCTTCTAGAGTGCTCTTTTCAAACTTTTCAGAAGCATTTTTGTTGTTATTAAAACAATACTGAGTACTCAAAATGAATGTCCAAGTGGCATTTGAATGAATTTTCCAACATAGATCAACCTCATCAAAAGATAGTGCAGCTTACAGTGACCTATCGCCAGAAGCTTCATCCGATTGTTTCAATTTTATGTCAACTGTCACAAAACTTGTGTTCAAACAAAGATCGTAAGGGAAGAATTTATCGATTAGGAGTGAGGAGGACCAACTGTATGCGACGACAACACCTGACGACTTTCTACAAAATTTCACTGCAAACGTTTGTTGTCTTGACCCTTTGAAACGGAAGGAAGACAATTTCCTTCAAACTGTTCACTACTGGTTTGTAATGTTTGATGTAGACTTTATATTGGGGGAAAAAAGCGTTTGCATTGATAAAAAAATTCTATCGAACAATTTATAGAAGGGGAGATAAAAACAAACAATCCAAAAAAACAATAAACAGAGTCCGATAAACAACGAGAGACGACTAAGGTTAATGAAAAAACTTATGATACAGAGGTAGCAAAGTTAAGTACGATGATTCTCAATTGAATAACTCAAATCTGATGTGTAACTAAGGCGTACCACTAACATCGGGAGCTGTATGGAACGATATTTAGAAGTAGAACGACAGATGATGGGATTTCTTGAGCAAGCCCTTATCTCTACAGCACAAACATCACCTTATATTCGACGCTTATTCTGTCAGGATACATATCGTACTCTCTGAGTGATAAACATTTGAGTTAGTTGTTTTCAAATAGCAAACAAAATCATACGAAGAAGTACAAAATAGAAGATACAATCGTACTTTTAAACAAAATGAGCTGAGCTGCTACCAGCTGACTGTGATGAATACAGAGGTGAACAGTGAAGGAGTTTTTGTAGGTGTCATTTTATACGAATCATACTATCCCTATGAAAACCATTTGTATTTGAAGTGACGAACAAACGAAATACGATTGGGAGTGGATCATCGTGTGGAGACGGGCCATCAGAATATTGAAGTACTTTCATAATGTGAACGTGACAATGACTAGTGAATAATGAATAAAATCTTCCAGCTATCGATGATGAATTCCGCAGCTTTTTTTTTGAACCAATTAAGCGATGTCTAACAAGCAGTGGACGCTCAAAGAAGGCCAATACGACAATTTTCCTCAATAATTTTCCCTTGTGGGCCTCATTTACAATCATTATGACGCAGATATTTTGTTATTTATATAATTTTCTATTATGTAACATTTATAATTAATACTGAAGATAACAAATTGTCGAGACAGGCCATTCATTTATCTGTCATATTCACAACGAACCACATTGTTCGTAAATCATTCTCAGCTCAAAGTCGATACACATGAGTGAATCTAAGAAAATATGATGGATTGAGCTTTGTTTCAGAAAAAAAACAGCAGTAAACAATGAAATATGACGTAAATAGTGCTGAGTAAAAAAGCAATCCAATAATATTTACTACTTCACATAACGTATGAATCGCCACATGAACCACATGCATGGCTCATGGATTACGGTATGGTATTTTGTCTTGCCAGAAAGGTTTTCCTAATGTTTGAATATGTTTTGAATAGAATTATCGATGTTATTGTTTATTATCCCTGTGGCTTCACATAATCCATTAACATTGTGAGGTACAGGATACGACTATGAAAGCTAGGTTTGATTACGGCACCAGTACAAGCCAGCTTAGAGTTCACTTGAGTCATTGTATGGACTACTGCCATCGAAACACCTCAACGAAATCTTGAGGTCAATGAATAGGTGGCACATTTCCTCACTAGAAAGGATTGTTTCAATGCTTATCCTTCCTTATTCTTAGTGAAAACTATGCTGGTATAAGCCTATTTCAACTTATCTCTCCTCAATGAATTTGTTTTCCTACTAATACGCATAGTTTTCCGCTAGCCACAAAATAAAAAGTTATTTGAATAAAAAAAAACGTCCTGCTCCAACTTATGTGATAGAAAATCCTTATTGATCTTTACTTTTACGCCATTATTAAAAAAATCAATATTCATCCGAAACATTAGTTCATAATAGCAAGCGCTGTTTCTTTTTTAATCAAATGTTGATTTCGTATGAAATTTTATCACAGAACTTAATTATAGTAAAATTATTTCAAATACTATTAATAATAGTAATATTGTTTTTATTAGTAATAATACCATGAGTTAAGTTTTATTCGATAAAATGAATCAAATCGATGAGGATCAATGAGGATCAATGAGGGTCAACTCATAGAACATCTCTCGAAGCCAAAGCAAAGTAGTTCAATAGAATACATTAGACTTCTATGATAACATTTTCTTCCAACTGAAAATAGATCCACTAGAATCCTTTTTCGAATCTCATAAAAATCAATAAATTTATATAGGAAACTATTTTTTTCATCAGTTTTTTTATTATAATAGAATAAAAATAAGTAAACAAGACGATTGAAAATACTAAAACTGATGTAAATAAACATAATGTAGGACATTAACACAACGTAATTCATCGAACGCTTGCCGATATCGTCAGCGAACAGCTGCTCAACGAAGATGTCTGGAGATTTTAAAGTAGTCTTAATGAGCAATATGATAGTCGAAAAGTTCATCGACAGGCTACAACAAGATGTAACATATTTATTAGTCACCTGTTTAGAAACGACAACGACGACTCGTGGCCACGACCATCACCATCATTATCATTAGTAAAAATTTTTCGATAAAATGGAATAACGTCCACAATATAAGCTTTAGTGTTGATCAATCTTTGGTGTGAGGTTGACCTATGCATTCGTGCTCAATGTAATGTCGTGGTGGTTGATTGCGGACGTCGTCTACACAGTGACTTTAAATGGCTACTCTTCATCAAATCAGTGCCATTTATCTTATCCTGAACGATGACGACTTCGATAGATCATCGTGTAGACGGGCGATCACTTGTAACACTACGACACATATTCTTATGTGTGCTGAGCACTTTGAGCAGAAAATCAACACGCACTTCATTATCTTGCATTTATTTCAATGTAATTTACCACTAGCTAAGATTCCTGCAAGAAATTCAAGTTTGCTTCGAATGTTGGCAAAAGCCTTGAGGCAAGCGAGGCGACTACACCATCTGTACGCGAGTTGTTGTTATATGTTTGTTGAGTTTTTTTCTTGAATCAAAAACCAAATCTTGCTTTGCGAAAATTATGTAAAGCACAAAAATACTAATACTCACTTGTATACCTCAACATAATAAATTGAAGGTATGAAAGGATATTGTATTTACTGACGACAGCTCTCCTAGATTCATATACATTCTTCTTTAATTCTTTATAAAAGTGCTTCAGTACTTTATTTAATGATGGAAAGTTTATAGGATACATTGCTTCATTCAGGAAAGGCATTGCAATTTCTCAGATATAACTTGGAATTCAATACCATTGCATGGGAGTATGTTATGAATCATGAAGATGGTTGAAAGTGACTCTGATCCCTTTAAGTAATTCCATCATTGTTCTTTCTACTTCCAGACAATTATGGTATCAGCTGACTGTCTCTGAATTTATTAGAAATCTTGGCTGCTTGTAGGAGAATAGGGCCGAAGTGTAAAGCTACGAAACAACCTACCATCGCCTAATGCTGCATTATCCTTCCTCATCTTATAAGCTGTTTGTGCTAAGATGAAATCCCATATGTTTGCATTTCTATGGATAACTATAATCATTGTTTCTCTTCTAACGTCTCAACATTTAACAAAAATGCACATATTTTTAATCGATACATTAATACCTCTTCATACGTAAAATTGTGTAAAATCACTATCAGTGATATCTGTCGTTGTGAAAAGTACTAAGGACTAAAATGGCTAACCATTTGAAATCAAAATGAGTTGGTAACTTTTTTAGATAAAAAAAAACATAAGCGTCATTGAGGGATTACCAAAAAAATCCAAGAACTGGAGACTCATTAGCAACCGAAACGTTCCACGTGCCCTCAAATTTTCGTTACGAAAGAGTATGAGAATCTAGTTGGTAGATTCAGCTACTTTGTTGAAAGTTTCTACACTCACCGATGAACACACCACAGCTACTATGGTCGTGCTATTCTACTGCATTACTCTGGGAATAGAGATAATTGGACAGTATGTCGTTATCATTTATCCGAACACAACTTCACATCTTCACATATACTGTGGTTCATAAGAAATCAAAAACATCGAGTTATTTCATCAATTTATATGAAGAAACTATTCCTCACTATTGAGTGATATGATCGCAAGAACTAAACTAATCTTCACGTCACACGAATCTTCATTGAACACCGCTAATCTTTGGAGCAAATCAGATTAATGAAAAATGTACGCCGTTACAACATCAACGAAAGAATAAGTAAGAAAGAATGAAAGATTTGAATAAAAAGATGATACGATGAGGAAGTCGAGTAAAAAGTAAAAGCTAAAAGATGAATAAAATGGATAGCACATGAAAGTGAATCGACGTACATACGTAGATAAGAAAATACACATAAAAATAACACCCGCAAAGAGATGCGAAACAACTTTATGATACAGCAAATCATTACTTAACAAATACAGCTAGAGCTACAATGTTGTCGTCATAATCGTAACGATAGCAGTTTCATACACCGAATTACTCAACTACTTACACTTCAACAAAAGCAAACTACATTCAAAATGAATGTGAATAGAAACACCGTATTTCTAAATGCATCATGGATTTTTCAATAGAAAAAAAAACAAAACCAAGCTTATATTTTTTTTTCAACTTTGAAATACTCTATTAAACAAGCATCGCACATACTATTCAGAGCATCCACACATTACAGTAAGACTAAGAAAGATCGGCTCTCAAGCAATCATTACTATTTCATCGACAGAATTAAGCTAACATCAAATAGTAGAGAGCAGATCGTACAGAAAGAAGGTACAACGTTACAACGTGATAGAAACGAATGTTTGACGAATCGCTAAAATAGCGACAATCAGTGCTGATTTCAATAGAAATAAATGGAAAAAGGCGTAAATTCCCACACTTTCCGTTACCATATGACAGATGTGATGTGACGAACATTTGCATAAGCAAACTACTCTAGCAGCAATATAACCGATACCTTCAAAAGCTGGAAAATATTATGGCTTGTCGTCGCCATGTAACATACGCAAAAATGATCTCCCGCTAGCTAAGAGTCTATTAGCAGACGATGATGGACTAGGTGATCTGGAATTTTTGCACATTGTCATAAACACTGACTTTGAATAAAAAGTCAAGAAAAAAATACAAATGAAACACATTACTTGATAACTACAATATAATTTCGAATTAGATCAAAAGTAGTGAAAAAACAAAGGATATCGAGTAAGACCACGTTTAATATCCCTCAAGCATATCTTATATTCGATTCTACAAATTTGGCATATCTATTAGCTGGTGTTTTTTCTCTCTAACAAGAAGGGAATAAACAACGAGCTTAAAAACACATTTTTATAATTGCGACATGTGCGTACAAATCGATTATTTAAAATAACGCTACAAAAATAATGCCTTATTACAAACCCATAAAGCCAAGGACAACAAAAATTGGGTCTCTAAAATCAAAAGGCGCTACATAAAATTACTGGAATGTGTCACAAAGAAAAACAAGCTTAAAAAACTTATTCGCTAAAAATGAAAATCCCAAATTTCCACTAAATATACAAAATTTATAGCTTCCAGAAATCTCACCTTGTCAATACCGGAGCTGTTGCATCTGGGAGATCCGATCTAGCTAAAGGACTAACTGGTATTGGAGAAGTTGGCATTTTGCCAACGTTAACGGAACTAAATGAAGAGACTCCAGGACAAAGATTGGTGCCTGTCGGTTGTGACTGTTTTACAACTCTCAAACTTGACGGTCGTGTTGAAATTAGTGGTGACCTGAAAGTGAACAAAAAATTATGTGACGAAAGTTGTAGAGATTTATTAACTTACAATAAAACTTGCAAATTTGTTTAAAAACTTTAACTTTTTTTTAAGCTTTAATAAAAGCTAATTTGCACAAAATCTGTGCTCACTCGAACATTTTTTCTAGAAATAACTGCTGTTTTTGAAGAGCTGACAAGATGAAAGGGAAAAGACCTTTTGAACCGCTGCTCAAGTAACTGTTAGGAAGACAATAAAATGCTCAGGTTCCAAAATCAATTTTAACTAATTGAACAAGTGAACTACATGCTTTCACTAATAAGTTACCCTTCCATGAAAATTGCACATTGGAATAATTGGACCATTCCGGCAAATTCTCCCCTAATGTGTACCTACCAGAAAAAACTTTGTCTGACATCTCCCCAGAGTCACTACTCAGTTTATTTTAGGAAAGTCCGCAATTTACATTCACAGTGCACTTTGCTACCACGATAGCAACTGCTCTTCATTTTAAAGGATATTCTTTACTTCTACTCCTTAACTACGTACCTCTAAAATGTACGACTTTAGCACTATCATTTTATTTACATATTATTGAGCTGGAAGCTGAATTGAAGTTGCTTTACCAGCCTGTTTATCAGTGATGCTCTAATGCACTGCCGACAGGTCGGCGAACAGGTGAAAGCATCGCATTAATGTTATTTCGCTGTCTATTCATTTCTAATTCTGCTCATGATATTTAAAAGTACAAAAGTTTGTGGAAAACTTCAAAATTATTAAATTTGTAGCAAACGAAAAGTAAAAGCATGCCGTCGAACATCTCCGCTATAATACTTCGACATCAAATGAATTCATCTTTGAATGCAGTAAAAACAGAAATCTCACCACGATTTCCCAACGTGTAAATGGAATCAAAACTAAACCGCAAAGATTTGATAATTTGAGTAAGGAATATGAAAATGGAAGTTTAGTGACTAGCCGCCGCCTTCAACACCAGCCTTCTTATTGCGTAGTATCATATGAAATCATATAAAACTGCATATAAAAGTGCAAGTACCGATTTTCTTCTCTCAAACCAGCGTCAGAGATGCGTTTACTATAGGTCACTTTGGAGCCAGATAAATTAGTAGCAGGAACTGTTGTTGAAGTTGTTACACATGGTTGACTGACCGTTGTATGTGGACCACCAAGGATTACACTATCTTGGCTCGAAACGGACCTAAACAATATCGCTTCAACGTCACAAAACGACATGAAATCAGTTGAATCTCAGTGCACCTGTAGCTTACCTTGGCATAAATGTCTGTTTCTGGCTAGAACTTCCTGGCACAATATCATTCGTAGAACGCTTACCACTGAGGCGCCGAAGCAGAGATGATGGTTTTCTAAATTTAATAATACTGCAACTAATATGAGAGGCTCGATTCGAGTTCTTCATATTGATTGAAAAAGTTGAGAATTATCAGTTTCAAAATCAACTACCTTGGTTTCTTGTCCAAAGGAACGCGACGTTGAGGACGTTTTGGCTTCTTTTTCGCTAATTTTCCTAGTGTTTTCCTCGGTGCACCTTCTCTAATAGACGTTGACGAGAGCGGAGTGACCTAAACTCGTTGGTAACAAAACTTAATAGTGCGAAAAAAGAATTGAACATGTATCTTTGAATCTAGCATAGTCCCACCTTTAATGTTAATTCATTTCCGTAACTTAGTAGACGATGCATAAGCTGGGGATGTGTGAGGTTATGAACAGTCTGTCCGTTTACCGCTAAGATGAGATCTTCTCCACGTAATCCCGCTTCATAGGCAGGGCTACCTAAAAAGAATTTAGATTAACTACTCAATTTCCTGATGACGGTCTCAAATAACATTTCATTCAAGATAAGCTAATTGTAGTTGATTAATTACAAATAACTTTGCAAATGGTACTTGTAAATAATTCTCGCAGCGAACCAATACTTAGGAAAACAATTATAATATACCTTAAAATCATAACTAAATAGAAAAATAAAAAAGTACGATGTTCTGAAAGCAGAGCAATAGCAACTTGATAATAATGGTAACAATAAAAATAATAGTAAATTATAATGATCATGATAATAATAATAAATATGTTCAAAAACCGAATTAATGTCCATTACTCACAAAACTTTTTACATGAGCACCTCCAGTGAAATTGATTGCATATAAAATGAAGAAAAACTATGAGGAAAATCACAGTATCGAATAGTTTTGCATGATCAGTTATATAAACACACTCATTAGGTTAACCGTTGGCATTACAAGAGTGATGAGAGTGCAAGATCACTAGGCTTGATTCAACGCGCCACCGAAGGAATGTAGCCAAGCCATTTCTTTTCAAGGAAAAGAAATTAGATTTATTAATATTAATATTAGAACTGATAACTAATAACAATGAGAAAATATCAACAAGAGAATTATCAGCAGTACACAAGCGATAGATAAATAAGATAAAATAATAAGTGCATAAATATAATCAAAACGGAATAAATGAAATCAAAAACGACATTCACATAAAAGAAAGACGCAAAAAGTAAAGAATTGTAACGAAAATAAGAAGCTGTCAAAAAATATAAGCATTCTATTCAGTACAACTACACTTTAATCTTTTTCAAATAGAGAAAAAACAGGCAACTATTCGTAAATCCGCTAAATCCATTCATTTGGTTAAAATTCACATTTAAAAATTTACGATTTGTCTCGTTTTTATTGAATATATTTGAAACATTGTAAAACATAACTAACCTTCAACAACAGCTGTCACTATATGTTCTATAGTATAATAGTCTGAATGTTCACCAAGATAAACACGGACTGATTTCAATGTGAAGCCAAAGCCGAATGGGCCTTTTCTGTAAAGTGTCGTTCTCACATGCTAAACAACTTTTGCCATACATGGAAACAGACCTAATAATGATAGGTGGTTTGTCAAGCGGTAATGCTGGACTCAGCTGCTCTCCATGAAGTGCATGAGATGTAGCACCGTCATATGAAGAAGCTGATGAGCCTGATATCGCACCAGGTGAAAGTTGCCCACCAGTCATCTGAACGTAAGAGTTCACACATAGTGCCTAGACCCACTTTTCATGAATCAAAAAGCAGTAAGTTATTTACCACGTAGCATGTGTCGTTATTGCCCGAAATCACAGGTTCGTTTGACGATGACGAATTATTCTGTATGATAAGTTGTAGAGGAGGAGGTGGTGAACGGGCCTGAAGCATCTAACAAATTCCACACTTTCAGTATTAATCATAGAAGAACTCGTTTTTTTAAGAAAAAATATACCGGATCAACCTCAAAACCTAAGCAAGAAGTAAAATGAGTAACAATCAAGTCAGTAAAATGAGTTGACGTTAAAGAAAATCGCTTCATTCTAGACGAAGATTTTTAAAATAACAAGATCCGAAACCTAGGTACGAGCTATTGTATTAGTTAATATGAGCAGAATTTTATTAAACAACATGTTGCATAAAATAAGATGAAAGTAGAATGAATCTCAAAATAAATCAATCTCCAGAATCTCTCGAAATGGGATTCGACATGCAACTGGTCTCATAAGAACCGTAATCAAACGATATTGTTCATCTTGCATCATGATCTTAGCAACAAATTCAGAATGTTTAATTGATCCCAGGAAATAGTAGAAAAAAGTGCAGTCCAACCTATCAAAACTTTTTAATCACTGTGGTTCATACATCTTACTATCTTTTCCAGAATAAATTTTATTTCGGAAGTTCTGTTATAGAAGATGATATATTCTGCTTAGAAACTAACATCATCAGAAGATAATGTAAAGAAGCACTGTCCTTCGTTTGTATTTCGAATTTTAGACTTAGATTGCGATTAAAACCAATTTAGTTAAATAAATAACTTAAACTTTTCAAATTTCGAGATACACATATAACAAGGGAAGTTCCACAGCAATATATCACTGGTATCTCAAAAGCATTTTACGCCGATGCGTAAGGAAAGTGAGTTCAAGCGTATTGTTTCAACTGCGTAGGAATCAATCATGTTATGCAGCGCTAACGCTTATCACACTTCCCATCAACAGTTATTCGTTTTATTTTTTCTTTTTTACTTCTCTATAATCACTTTTTTTTCACACTAATCAATATTTAGTTGTAAGAGAGCTGGTGCTCAATATTCAACTGGACATCCAGTAAATACAAAGCTGCAACGGAATATTTTGCTGTAAATAAGTAATAAATCACTTGCTAACCATTAACACAGTTATGCAGAAAAATACTTGCTAATTATGCTATGCTTTGTTATGTCAATTAGACATAATACAAAATATTTTTTCCTACTTGTGCCATCGTTCTATCATACTTGTATCACTTCGTTCTATCAATGCTACAAAATATTGTAAAACTTTTCCATTACAGCTCACTTTGAAGAGTATTTAAAAATGAATCCAATATTAACGAAATGCAAAAGGAGGACTGAAATTCGGGTTGAATTTTTAACGACTTTCTGATAAATCATTCTTGAAAGAATCAGTAAAATTTGTATTAATGAGAAGTGGTAATATGAATATACCGATTGGTAAAAATCAAGAAAAAAAAGAAAAAACATACTCTCAATCGAACTGATTCATCGACAGGTGACAACTCTTTATTCCCACTGCATTCACTCGTTTTATGCTGATCATCAGGATCACATGATATGGCAAATCGTGGTAGAGGTGATCTGTAAATACAACCTATAGAATTATATAGAGTAGAAACATTATTCAAAAATGTTTAAAATTTTTAAAATATAGCTAAGAACAGCGGTTATTCTTCAAAGGAATATTGGCCAACTATATCGTCAACAGTGCTGATTATATATAAGAATTCTTTACCTCCATAATAGTTAAAATGCTAACTTCAGAATTTCGTAGTAGGAAAACAACTGAGAGTTTTAAATTATTACATTCTGCTTCCAAACATATTGAGCAACATTACCGCCCTTTTCAAACAAGTCTAACACAACATTTCAACCTTATTTTTAAAAATGATGCTTACGAACTTTGTTGCATCAGTCCCAACAGCAACAGTGCTAACATGAGAAGCATCCATGCTGCTGTCCGTCGATGAGAATGTCATATTTTGATAGCTTGTTCCAATTCCGCCACTTGATGACATTGATATACTCGCTTGACGTTGTGCTGAGAAACGACGACGAAGAAGCACTGCCTAAATACGAAATACTTACATCATAAAGTCCGACAACTGAAATATTCATCAAACTGATCTTTTAGAAATGTATAAGCTAAAAAAGTTTTGGTGATGATGAATCCCTTCAGCAAGATGCGCCTACTTATTCTCCTTTCACGGGTGTAGGAATGACAGAGTGCAAGTGGTACAATGACATCATTTGATCACTGATCACTACTCACAAGGTTAGTGCTTTTTACCCTATTCAGATTTCTTAGTTTCGATTTACTCAAATGCGGTTTAACCCAAAGGATGGCAGGCTCAGTACGTGTAGAGTACGGCTATGAACCTGATCACTGTAACACTTCCACCACAGCGCCAGGTAAAGACGCATTTTCCACAGTGATGTATAGGAAACTAAAACATTATCAAACAACAAAGAGATCTCATTCACTAACCGATGGTATAGGACATTCTTTGTCATCAGTCAAATCGGTAAACGATTGGTCCTCACTTGATTGGGTAGTCGACGACTGTTTTCGTGAACGCTCCGGACACGATGCAGTAGCAGTAATCTGAACTGTCCCAATTTAGTGCGAATAGTGATACCCTGTTTGAAACATCTTTCCCTTTGTTTTCACAAACTTCACTTACTTGAGGAACTTGGTTCGGTTCGACAGATACGATAGAATGTCTGGGACTTGCAGTTGAAAATGAATGAAACATTGGTGCTGCAGCTGCTACTGCACTAAGCTCTTCTTCGCCACATGATTCAGCATCATGATTGTATCGTTCATTTCGAGCTGAGAATAAGTTGTATAATTTATGGAGGACGTGAGCAAATGGTAAAAAATGCAAAACAATGGAAGATATTTTGAAGGAAAAAAGAGCGTAATAATAAAAAAAATATTCATCACAAATAAAAGAAATAATAAAAAGAATTGAGAACATAACAAACTATGACATTTGAGACATAAATCCTTGAAATAATTAGATGATAGCAGACAATGACTTTCGAAAACTTCTTTTTTCAAAATGTAATTATGTCAGATCCTAACAAATTAACAGGAAAAAACACAAATACGTTGTTTTAAGTCAAAAAACAAAACAAGCAATAAATTCGCTTCTTCAGAAGAATAATGAATGAATATTTGTGAAAAACTGAAAACACTACAAAGAAACTACGTTGACCATTACCAGATAGCTTTTACTATGAAACTTACTGTCAAAATAGCTGGTATCCTCGTCATTTTCTAGCTGTGGCACAAACTCAGCCTTTTGACGTAACAATGAATTAAAATCAAGAGAAGCGAAAAATGGATGCACCATCAGTTGAGTAGCCCCGAGCAATGTACCTGAAGTTGAAAATTCCATCCTTATAATAATAATTTCTTTAATCGTCGACACTCCGCATACCCAATCGCTCAGCTGGATTCTTTTCAAGAAGTCGTCTTATAAGATTTTCAGCGTCAGCCGGTAAAGCCTCATCTTCATCTGGATACTCAACGTCTTCTAAATCACCAAAAACTCGAAATGAAAGGCCTCTATTCAAAAGTATTCGTAAAAATATGTAAATGTGCCTTTGACTACTCGAAAAATATGACACAGCACATATATATGGCCTTATACCTGTTATAACCTTTGAGAACAAATCTTCAGGCGAGTCACCGAAGAACGGTACACACCCCACTAAGAACTCGTACAAGATTACGCCCACCGCCCACCAATCGACTGGCTTTCCATAACCTTGCCGAAGAATCACCTCAGGTGCAATGTACCTATAAAGATGAATAAAAAATTGACTTTTTTGATCCACACAACTTAGCACTTCAATGTTATATCATACGCACTCGGGTGTTCCACACAACTGCTTGTCTCTGAATTGCTGAGTATCGGCAGCATTTTCAAACCCTTCCGCCACTAACGTGGTACGATTCATTAGACCAATCTTTGATAATCCAAAATCGGTCAGTTTTATATGACCCATTGCTGTGATCAGCAAACTATAACAAAAAGACAAAAATAAAGGTACTTTGTTCCAATATTGTCAAATTTTTTTCATTTTTTAGTATAAGCATATTACACAACTGACTTATCTGGCTTTAGATCGCGATGAACTATACCATAAGAATGCAGATACTCGATTGCCAGAATGGTTTCAGCAACGTACAATCTAATAAGAGTAATAATGAAATAGTGCTAAGGAATGTATTTCAGTTAAATCTTGTATGAAAACGTATAAAAAATGCATTCTGTAAACATGAAAGTCAATAATATATATATAAAATGAAATAAAACCTTGAAAGTAAATGGTAGAAGGCCCCACGTTACTGCTCAAGTTTATTATATAGGCAATTATTCCGCACTTCTACGATGAATCATATGACACAATTCACATGTTCATATAATACACTTGTTTGATAAAAAAAAAGCATCCGTTGAGAATACACCAACACCAATAAAGTCAATACAACTAGTTATCAAAATATGAGGACTTGCTTTATTTCGTGGAATTATGCTTATTTCATCCCCTCTCAAAGAAAAGTCATATGTTAAGTCGTTAAACAATTGTATAATTCACTTATTTTGTTTTACCGAGAACAAAACCTGATGAGATTAACACATTATAATATACGTCTATAAATTTCAACGAACTATATAAATACTACAAAACCCAACAAACAAAAAACCAATGTGATGAGAACATCCAGCTGATCTTCAAAAAATGTTCCTAACCTTGCAAGATCGATTGGCAATGTTCCTGCACTTTTTAGCAACGCTGCACAATCACCACCTTCGACGTATTCCATAAGCATACAAAGGTGATGCTTTGTTTCAAACGATCCATAAAATGATACCACGAATGGATTATCTGTCATGGTTAGAATGTCACGTTCGGCAAATACCTGAGAATAACAACAATTTTTTGACATAATTCGTTCAAAATCTCCATAAGCACAAAAATCCAACCCTTACAAAAAAATTCATTCTTTTGAGACAAATAGATGCTAAAGTTTTTTATAGAGCTTAAAGATCTCAACTCTATTGTAAGTTTATGAACTTCAAATATAATCTAAAACTTGTTTGCTTACTTGATCAACTTGGTTCCGCAAAACAAGCGTCTGCTTGTTCATTTTTTTGAGTGCAAAGCGATGCCGGGTTTTACGATGTCTCACAAGGTATACTGCTCCGTAAGCACCATTACTTACAAGCTGTAAATAGTGAAATTCTAAATTTAAGGAATTAAGCTCTAAAAAACGACTATGGCACCATAATGCTTATAAGATTGGAATAATTTGTTCGAATTATCTAGCATTATTTTCAGAATTCTAATAACGCAAATGTCTATTTTCGTTTACACATTTCTTGAACATCTATTTCATAATATAAGGCTTTCAAATACTTTTGATACATGACAGCAATGAAATAGAAAAGTTCTCTTGAGCAGTAGTAATAATACAAGAATAGATTAAAGAATAGAATAGAAAAAAAAAGAAATAGATGGAAAGAAGAAGTATAGAGAAAAATATAGAGATTATATAGATAATACTTTTCTTTATAGAAAAAAAATTGCCCACATATTCAATACATTTAAAAAATATTCACTTTAATATATTCATAGTCATCTTCACACGGTGCTTTTCGTTGTGCATCTTTTTTTCCAAAGCGTCCAGTGCTGGTGTCATCTAGTCGGTCTGACACTGCTGGTGTTGTCAGGTTAATTGGTGAACCCATCCGTAACTCTACGTCCATTAAAGGATCTCGATCAAGACCGAGTTTTCCTGGAAATGAGAGGAAAGGTAAGCAATATTACAAAATTTCAAGCTTAAACAGTTACATACTGATGATCGAGTTCTCATCAAAAAAAAAATCCATAAACCATTTGAAACCATAATGAACAAATCAAAAAGGTGGGAAACTGAGAACTATTTTAAAAAAATCCTTTAAAGAGCTACCTACTATAAATCGCGGAACGACAAACAAAATTTGCATTTATTCTAGTGAAATAATACGTACCTATGATATACTGTGGGAGATCTGGAACACGTGCAGTACCGCTACCTAGCTGCTCTCTTACAACACCTTCTGCTTCTTCGAGTAGATGGTAAAATTCGTCTGGATCAAATTCCTTAAGAATCGATTCTCATGTAGAACGCAAAGCAATGCATGCAACACAGAATTACTAGCAGCCAAGTACTTGAGAAAATAAAAGGAATATACAAAAAAGCTAACTAAGCATTCAAGAAGTCGCGCAGGTCTGCTCACAATCATCAATAAATGTTTCGTCAGCTTTGACAAATAAGCAAACGACTCGGGTGATGTCTTTTGTTGAGCCTGAAATAAATCAAAATACAGCACGAAAATTATCTGGTGCACGACTACAAAAGTGGTTATTGAATCAAATGAAGTGAATCAATCCTACTTCATTCAACGTTTCATCCAATCGTTGACTCATTTCACAAAAATATGAGCATGTTATAGTGTCATCACGAGAACGTGACAAGCAATCTGATGCCACCTGAAGATATGTACTAGCACAACCATTGATTTATAGAATAAAACATTATAAAACAGTACCATATTTCAGTGAATGGTGACTAAAAGCATCTGTATACGAGTTAATGATGAAACTAGCAAAATTTCGATTTATTGATGCATCAATGCTTCCCAGTAATCTTCGTTGATATGGAAAGCACCAACTGTTATTGCCTACATTTTTATCAATGGATAGGCTTATTTTGATTCCAATTTTTCATCGTCATCTAATTTCCAATTAGTTGCTTTTGAAGACCTTGATGTAAACAGTTATAAGCCACCAATGAATGAATCAAAGTAGTGATGTCAAATACGTAAGTTTGCATTCTAATCCTTTGTTGCTTTGACGACATTAAGACGTTTATTGACAGAAAGCTTGATACTCTTATGAAAGATGTCCTTAACCATTCAAGATGTTTCGAATTCAATTTTAAAAAAAAAGCATAGAAGTACCTCTACAATCTGATGGTGCAAAAACCTAGTTGCTCCGTCGCTAATCAAACGCAGAAGATTTTCGTTTTGAGATGATTCCGCATCCACCATCTGAACAGAAAAAAGGAAGTCTTTCAGTCAAAAAGTTGGTGTCCTTATGAAAGAACAAAGCATCAAGTCAAAAGAACAGAATTTTGAGCAACTGATTGAACGATTTAAATGCGTAAGCAAACAATAAAAGAAATAGCACAAAGAAAATCAGAGAATCCATTAATTGAATCATACAGAATGAACGAAGTGTGAAAATATTAAAAGATGAAATAAATAAAATTCTTCAAATGTCACTTGCTTCTTCTAACACGGCAAAGAGGAATAAAATCGAGATAATCTACCGTGGACCGGCGTTTATTGACAGTCTCCGGAATGCTATCAGTATCGCCAGACGATGATCCTCCGCTAAGTGGTGCATGTTCGGCAACAAATGCTGCAAGCTTTTCTTCCATTTCGGACTTCGCCTAAGAAACAAAAACCTCCGCAGTTGCATTTATATGAGGTTTATATGCACTTTTTTATATGGACTTTATATGTATATGTTTATATGCACAAATCTCTCACTTTTTGATGCATCAGAAAAGTAAAAAAAGTTTTAGATGAAATGATTTCACTATATGACCCTAAAGAGAAATAATTGATAGAGGAAAGCGAAGCAAAATTGTTTTGTAATAGTCTACGATATAGCTATGAAGAATTTCACGAAATGTGAAATAAATTTAAAATGCTGCAGTTAGGATATACAGTAAGGTACTTTTAGAAGAAATAGGCACTACTCATGTATTAGTCTGAGCAAACTAATGAGATTCAAGAATCTCCACTAATTTCAGAAAAATTCGTCCCAAAAAGTGTGGAAATTCTATCAGTGAAGCAGTGTTTAGTATACCGAACAAAAACATTAGGTAAATCCTAATAAATTCATAAGTGGAACCTTCAATTTCAAAAGACCCGCGAACAAACCTTCGGAAAGCGCTCCTTGTATACGCTATTTCGATTGACCACATTCATATGGAACTCAGAGCTGACATTGATGGGGCTACTGAAACGCGGAAAAAACTATCATGGATTAAAAGAGCTTAAAACAAAAGGCCTACACTAAACATTTATAATGAAGAGTTCGAGAAAAGTACACAAGAAGAACTGATTTTACGATACAAAAAACTTTTACTGTTGATAAAATACGGAGCAAAATATAATTTCATTGAAATTATGCTCTTTATAGGAAAGTCACTCACGTCAAACTTCTACTTCTTGGCCGAAAATTCGTATTTTGCGCATCTTCTGCTGAAGGATAGCTTTCAATGCTGTCCATGCGAACTGCTCCAACTCGCATACACTCCATCATCTCAGATAAGTGCTCAGATGAGGAGTACTGACTCTGAAATTTGAAGAATATATTTTTGATACATCACTGAGACTTTCGAAAAAAAAAGATATGCTGCGATCACAATTAATATTTTAACCACAGAAAACTTATTAGCAATTAAAATTAGAAATTTAATTTGGTTTTAAAATTGAAGGCAATATCGGTAATGTGGTCGATAAGGTAACCGTTTTTAATGGTAGGAACCTTATTTACCACTGCTTATTATTTAATACAAATATATGTATATAGAATATACATGATACACTCACTGAAAATGCCGAGTTACTTCCAGGTGTTCCATAACCACTTGTTGATGGAAGGGACGCAACTGACCAACGACGATTGTCGTGCTGTGGTGCCATTAATGAACAACCGTTTCGTGATGAATAAGACCTGAAGAATTGAGAAAACCTGACTATTAAAAAATAATGCAGCATTTTTTTACGCAGATCATAAAAAAACATACTGCAGAAAATATACTAGGGCATTAATGATTCAATATCTGTAATACCATGAAAAATCCAGCAAAACTTACTGTAAAAAGTTTACCTTCTCAAACTTATATCTGTTTAAAAAATATGTAAAACGCTATTACTTTCACTATATGAATTTGAAGCAGCTTCTTGAAATCGGAAAAAAAAATTTATCAAACAACGAATAGTTAAGTGATACACCTATTGGTGATGAGATATGTTATAAGAGGAAAAGAGAAGAGCCAAATAAAACATATGTTTAACGCGATAAAAAATACATCACAGTAAACGTTAAAAATAAAAACGTTATAAATAAGATGAAAACAAAAGAAAAAAATACCTCAAAGGTACTGCTGCATGCATCGAAGATTTTGAGTTGGTTGTGCCACTACTGGTACTAGCACTTGCACGGTTTGGACTACTACATCGTGGCGCAAGCACAGGCGAAGTAGATGTATTTAGACTACGACGTACAGCACTCGATCGAGTGGTTTGCGACAAAGTAAGAACATCTTTCTAAAGTCAGATAAATATTATTTGATGATAATAAGAAACAATACAGTACTTTGTCAATTTGACATTTCATGTAAAAATCTAATTGCTAAATACTGCTCATGAACCGGTTTTCTGTAAGACTATGGCAATATATATATATATATATATATATATATAGTTGTACGAACGGTAGGTTATATACCTAACCGTTTCGTACTACAATAAGTGGTCTCT
>KN716282.1:155762-181040 GCA_000816705.1 Dictyocaulus viviparus | reverse complement strand
TAATTAAAGGATCATTTCTATTTCGAATAGAGTTTGATATTATTGAATATGTTCGATTTTTCTTAGCTATTGGAAAAGTGAAAAGTGACTTTTGGAATTCAATTACTTCGTAAATGTTTCCAATTACCAAGATGCATTTTCTTCTCACTCCAATATAAGCGCCGGTTATCTTAATTTCGTTATTTCTAGGCAGAAAAAAGTATAATTTTAAGCTGAGTTAGAAATCGAAGCAGTCAACTTATTTTAAAATACGTTTTACAACAGATATTGATTGTCTACATTATTACTAAATACTTTTCACGTTTTGCAACTGCATAATTAATCGTCATGTAACAGTTATACAACACAAGAGCAATGATTCTAAGCTTATTCAAGAGATGACCCAAAGCAACAAAACTACCAATCGCGAAGTGAGTTTAGCTTCCTATTCGCAATTGTAATAAAAAAAACTAGGAATATGCAGAAAAATTCAGCGTTTGATCCTTTTTTCAAGTACAAAGAGGTAAAATGAAGAGAGGTAGGCTTTAAAACGAAGTGATTTATCACGATCGTCTTACTAAAACATCTAAAATATTTACTAAGTCGCAATTCAAAGCGAAATGAATGATAATTGTTATGCGTTTTGATATCGCTAATAATACTCACTCAATCGCGTTCGCTAACCAATTGCACTACCAAGGCGCTCCCTCTACGATAACTCAATGCTTCGCTTATTATGAATGGCTATCTTTAATAAATATTTCCACTTTTCTCTACTGTTATGTGTCATCAGAATAAAGGATCGCCTAATAAATCACCTGAGCTATCGGAACACAAAAACTCTGTCATTTATTATAAAGAAAAAGTGTACTAAACAATCGAAAAAAAGGTCCAGTTCTGCTGCCCTATAAGGTCCTTGTAATACACTGTTCACTTTATGCTGTGAAAGGACGTAGACACAAGAATACGTATAGTGTACGTTTTAAGCAACTATTTTGACAAATAGTATAAAAAGCATAAATTAAGTATTCTTCGGAAAATGGCCTATGTCCCACTACCAAAAGGTTAACATTGCATCAATTTTTATTTATCATCATTATCATCACCTGTTCAAGCAGAACTATAGAAATTTTTTTCCTCCCAGATGGTTCACCGCCTTAACGTGGCTGGGAGATGTTCCTAGGTTTTTCATTTCGATATGAAGACCTAGCCAAGAGTAAACTTATCAAGAACGGCCCACGACTTGATATGATAAATCCACAAAGAGGCACATCTCTCTGATCCACAAAGGCCAGTGACTGTCTGTGGTGAAGACCGTGAGAACGCCTGAGCCGGGATATCTCAGGAATCCAGGGAATTTACGTCGTATACGAATCTAAAGAACATGGGCCGCGCCTGCGTCGCCATGTAAGCGGAAGGCCATCCACCATGGACGACAATCGCGCGAGAACAAAATGAATGGAGAGTTGCTGGAGCCGCACTACGCGTGACAACGGACCATCCACGTAACCAAGTAAGTATAGAAATTTTTTTATCAAAGCGCAAAAAATGCAGGTGAGATTAGATAGGTAGATATGATAAATAGAAGAAACCTTTGGAGCTCACTTCGTTTGATTCCTTGAGTTTCTCAAAACATCATAAATCATCTCACTTATAATTTATTTTCTTAGTAATTGCCTGTAGAATGATTAAGTATTTCAACTAATTGTTACTACAACTATTAAGTTGTTTAATGATAAGTATTAAATAGTTTTTATATCACTTCACATCCAGTACGCTTGTATTTTCATGGGGCACATAATGGAAATTCTGTTGTATTTCGCTCAAAAACTCTATTAAGAACATAAAACACTGCTGATTACGCCACTGAAATATAACACAAAGATCGTGTAACGCAGTGGTAGAAGGGTTTCACAGTGACACGCGGGCTTGCCATCGTATACGCTGCTGGGATACTCACTCAATCCAACCAAGCCTTCCATCTTTCTTTCAGTGGTCGGTGAATTGTTACGAAAGTAAAGTTATCCGAAAAGGTAAGCAGTACTGACTTTGGAACCAGATTGGTTGTCTCAAGTCACTGTATAGACCGTTCCCATTCAAAGACTACTACTATAACACAAAGACGAATAGGTAACACATGTTCAAAAGGTTATATATTATGCCAATGCTTATCATTCAAAAACTAACAACCGAGCAATATGATATATAATTAACGCTAGGAAACGAAGTCCAAGTTCATCATGAAAAGGTTCATTCACTGTCGAACAGATTTGTGCACAAGACCAATAACATTGTACTCTTTCTGCTCTTTATTTTGTATTCTGAACACCCTTCTAATAACCATTCATCCCTTTAAGATCGATAATGTTGCGCCAGAATAACCTGAGAAGATAAAGAGCATTGACTCGATATTTTTTACCACAAGATAATTCATTGAGCACTCTGCGACAATATAAGACATATGTGTAACGTATCTTATAGTTATTGATCAACAGCCAATCTTAACTTATTCCATCTTGATTACTTTCCCATACCACATACATATATGTGACATAATAACAAATAATATAAAACATTAAATTTCAAGCTATTACTACTAGTGTATAATTTCGTATACGTATTGCTAATAACGCTGTCTTCCCAACAAGCAGTACTTATAGCAGTCGGACACTACTTGAGGAGTAGACAAAGCAAACTGATTCGAATAGCAAGTCCACTTGGAAACAAAGAAAGAATTATGAGATCTTCTGATAAACTTGATTTGAGAGTTCGTGCTTCACTTCAATTTTCTTTTTTCTTCATAATCAACCGAAACGAAAATGAATGATCATACAAACACATCACATGATGATCATTGTGCAGTCGTCAGCAAATTATTTTGAGATTATAAAAGGCATATAATTGATATTTCATCTACCACTTGGAATACAAATTAGTTTTCCTTCGTTAACCTGAGAGTTAACCAAAGTAAATTTTACGCATCAATGAATAATATTAAATGTAAGAATAGCATTAATTAATCATTCAAAAACGTGAACACGCATAAAAGCGCGGAAAATGTTAATGTCGATGAGATGCTTGGGGCTGAATGAAACGAATAATAACGCATTGTGATTTCTTTAGCGACTAAGGCTATATGAACGGTTGCCTTCAAATGAAATTCGTAATTCATAGACATGATTTGAGCACATCAACCTAACTGTTCACTAAACATATCAGCATATCTTGTTGAAGGTGTTAGTTTGATCTCTCATGTTTTTATTTACTTTCTAGCAACGAAAATAGGTTAAAGTAGTGTTCTTACATCATTAATGATACTGAGTTAGTCGCAAACCCTTAACATATCAACCTCGGCCACGCCTAGTATCCAAGTTTTGCAATTACCTTCAACACCAATAGGATTTTTGTTTGATGATCAAAAAACTTTATCTTAATCCAACTAAAATGCTATCAGGAAAAAAAGCCATCCAAGAAAAAGGTGCACCGAAAACCAGAATGGAACGATAGCAATGAAATAAAACATTTCGAGTTCAACACAACAGTTCATCACAGTGATTACATTCACTTTTACTTCCAATGCATATTATCAGAATATTTTGCAGGTTCGGGAAAAATCTCAGAAAATTTTCTTTTGTGAAACCTCTATGGTATAAAACCATATAATACATAGGAGAATTTACTGAAAACCGTAGACAAACACTAACACTCACAAATACTCATTTTCCTGAGGATCTTAATGATTCGAATTCGAATTTTTTTTCACTTCATCTTAGAACTGAAAAAAATCACAACTATTACCGTTATTCTTATAAACATCACTTGTTGTGGACTGAACGATCGAAACTAGGCAAAAATGTGATCAACTAGTATTCAGTACGAATTGGAGCAGTACAACGAACAACAGTACGAAATACATGGAAGTTTAGAAATGATGTAAGATGAATCAAAATAATCGTGGGGAACAGAAAAAAAAAGAATCATCATTATATGATTTCGATGACCATAGCGCGTTCCACATCATATTACTCTATTCAATGTTTAGCAATGAAAAAAAAATAGTTTCTATAAATTGCTTATTGCTACTTAAAAATAAATGTATTATAAAAAAGAATTTTATACAAGCTGACAAATTTCCCAATATGTTTTGACATACAATATTACAATACAGATACAATGTTTTAAAAATAAAGAAATATCTTACCGTAAAAGAGGTGATCCTACTTTGCGCTCTTGAACGTTCTAACAATTCATTCGACATAAACGATGTATTACCACCAATGGTTGGAGGTGGAGAAAGGTGACCCAAATCGCTGCCAACTCTTTTACATCTAGATGGACTTCGGCATTTTGTTATAGGTGAGGAAGAAACTTTCACTCTAGATGATAATAGTTGGTTTTCAATACAGGTAGCCCTCCGCCAAGATGTTGATCTCCAAACGGCATGAGGTGGTCTGGTAAGAGGACTTCCTAATGTGATTGTTGGAAACGATGAGTCTACAGCTAGTTGCGGTGTCCATGACGGCTGTGAATAACGACGCGTTTTATGATGCTCCATAACGTCGGGCAGGCTCGTCAAAACATTCTGATTGAAAGAACTCTGATTTTTCAGAGGCGTGGCAAATTATTCACGAGCAAACGAATTAATTAAATGTTCTAATCTGGGAGAAACGGCATGAGATGATGATCGAAAAGACACGGCCACTTAATATAAGCTTCAAAACGCACTTTTTTTGTCAAAAAAGAAGAAAGAAAAAAGGACTCTAGGAAATCTAATAGGATTCAACAAGTTAAATATAAATAAACAAAATTAGGCAGAAATATATCATAATCAGAAGTCCTCAAACTGAAATGAAGGCAAGAATTTTTTATGGGAGATGAACCAAAGACAGCTGTCAACCACACGGTTTAGAATGATTTGAACAAACAACTTCAATTATGCCAGTGATGCCAGATATACAACACAAAATTGCTAGGAGAAAACGGTGAAAAAGAAAATAAAAAGAGATGAAGAATAAAAAAAATTGAAAAATAAGAGGGAAAATTAATATTGAAGCAAGAGAAAAAAAGAAAAACGAAAATTAAAACAGAAAGGAAATGAAAAAAAAGTTATATTTTAGAAGTGAAAAGTAGAATAACAAAAGCAATGATATGGCTGTGAAACCAGGTAACTTCTTCCCTCAAAGTCAAAATAGGTTTCCATTTGAAACGCGCTGATGATTTTCGCATTTTACTTATACTCAGTTGAACCACTACAACCTCTTATTTTATGTATGATTGGTCTTACCGAATTTTTGAGAATGAAAACGGGAAAAATCACTCGCCATTGTGACCAATGCGATAGGAAGTTCAAAACCATTGATAATGTACTCACGGTACCGCTTTTTCATTCATTATAGTTTTTTCATTCATTATGCTAAAGGAAAGAAGCTACATTAAGCTTAAAAGTACCTACTTGTGCGAGTAATCGAAAAATAGACGACGATGTAGAAAGAAAGATTCATAAGTTTCATTATTTACCTTAATATTATTTTTTCTAGTTAAGTAAATCGAACAGTCGAATCGAATCGAATACCAATTCTATACGTGATAGGGAGGCATAACAAAAACTCTGAGTATTATAAACTGAGTATTAAGTATTAACTAACCGCGGTGAGTATTAAAAAAAAAATCTTCCTGCTTCAACTGTCCATATTCGGCCACTACTACACAAAATACGATGTCATTGAATTGATGAAATATGCATCTATTCAAAGAGGTATGTGCAAGCTTCACGGCGACTGGTATAGCAGGTTGCTTCAACCACCTTATAATCACAGTTCAAAAATACAAAACCTACTTGTTGATCCACATTATTTTACATTCACTGCAAAAACAGCTGGAAAGAAAGAATTCCTGAGCGGATTCTTCAAGGGCACACATTCAAACACTTTGAGGGCACAAATGCTTATCAAATATCCGCTTTAATTAGACTATAATGTATCTACATATGCCTGAAACGTTCTCCTTATCACATTTTCCACCATTTCACATATCTGATGAGTGATCATTAGACGATGGACGATGACATGAAGAAAAGCTCATCGAATGAAATGCTACTATTCTATGTGCATTCTAATGTTTGCACTTGCTTCTAATTTTGAATTTTCTACTATAAAATTCTATGCAAGAATTAAATTATCATATTGCTGCACATTTTATTGTTTTTATTGCGATTATCTCTTATCCCAAGAAATAATTGTTAGCTCTGCCATTCAGTTACGTGTTTCACAATTACACGATTCTGACATGTCCTTAAGGTGCTTCATCAGAAGCAATTTCGTTTGAAAATTGTTCGATATGGCTAGCATGAGACTCATTTGCAAGAATAAAGGATAAAGGAATTGACGACGATTGGCAATCGCATGTCATTACATTGTAGAAATGCACATCCAATCATTTACCCGCTTTATAATAAAGCCGAACACATCCCTCCATACCGTAGGAAAGAACAAAATAAAAATGATATGTTAAGCTTTCTCCTTTATTTTTTTGTTACTGAGTGAACTCATCTAAAGCGAAGAGTCACACTTTTATTTATAATAACACATTTTGTTTTCCTATAGTTTAAAATATTTCAGCTATCAATAAGATTCCTGTTTTTTCCATAATAATAGTAGACATATCTTTGAAAAAAATTCGCAATTTGACTGAATCCGCCATCTTACGTAAAATCTAACCTATTATTTTTGGCCACGTCCATTTTTAAAAGACGTCGTCGTTTGTCAACCATTTACTTAGATATTTTCTACAACAGGTGAATCCATAAATCCAACGTGTACTCGTCATTTGTTGAATGTTTTAATAACTATACGAAGCTTTGTCTAGAAATAGTGAGTGCATCAATGCAATTTCTTCCACGCTAAAGGACTAGTACTGATTCATATACAATAAAAGACCAAAATTCTTTCTATTAAGTCGATTTCTACTACGCCATCATGACATGCATTGTGAGTCGTAATCAGTTGATACGCCTTGAAGTAGCATAAAAGCGAAAATATTCATGTTTGCGGTTGATGAACACCGTAGGTAGACGTGCATCGTCCCTGATGCGTGCAATGTTGACCATTAATACCTTGCGCATCTACACAGAATACGTGAAACAATTCACATTGAGGTGGTCCGCTGGAGAAAAAAGTTATTAATTGCTCATCATCACCAGGAAATTTCTGCCAACATAGTCCACGACCAAAATACAACATAGTGAAAATGTAGATACAAACTGAAACCACGGTAGATTTGGAATTGGATTACTTACGTTGATAATAAAGTAGCAGTACAATTCAATTCCAATAAATAATTGAGTCAAAATGTAATGGAACAGGCTTTATAAAACAATGTAGCTTAAATAGAAAATTAAGTGCACAACCGCATTATATAAGGCGAACACTTTAAATATAAATTGTAAAGAAATTTGAAAGGCGAATCACCCTGGAAAATCCCTACTTCTTTATTATAGAGGCAAAAAAGAAAAATAACGAAAAATGTCAAGAATCGTCAGAAGTGAGGAAGTAATAGAAAAAAATCGATTTTTCGTAGAATTCAATTAACTCGTCCCTCTTTGAGCGAAGTAATAATTGAAATTAATTTACATAAAAGAAAACTTGCATCCATTTTAAAACGCTCATGTAAACAATTCACATCTAATGATAATGATTGCATTTGATAATAATAGGTATCCTATCTGATCTGTTATCGATTGCACTACACATATCGTTTTGCTACCGTTCAATTCTTATTTTTTTTTGTGGTAATATATTATTAGCACTCGCCCGCTTACGGTTTCGATCTAATGGATCGATATCGACATTACGCCCAGATAAGCTGATAAATGCTCGGCATAATCACCTTAATTTTTTTGTTTCGTATTAACTGTGGTAGGTAATAATGATATTTAATAGTACATTTAAACCATTAGATAAGAAGGAGGGGATAAGCAATCCCTAAAATTTAGTAGTTGAAAGACCGATTAAATATTAAGCAAATCTTTCTAGAAAATGTTGCGCAGGATTAATCGAGATTTTCATTAATAAAAACTCAAAGATATGATAATATAATTGGTATGAGTTTAGCAATTTGAGAATAAACAATTCTCTTGTTATATTATCCACAATGATCGGAAGAAAGAAAAAACTTGAGGAATGAAGAGTGAGATCATTTATCTAACAAGAGAATTGGTCGATAAAATACGATTGATCGACGGAACAAATGAACAGTGTTCAGTTGACGAAAAGAAGTAAAGTGTACGTTTCACAGAACATACAAAATGAAGTGATGATGTGTGACGAGTAGGAAATATTTGTTGCTGAACGACAAAATAAAAGTTAAGAACTAGTCTTCATGTGGAAAACATCGCTAGAAAACATACAAAATCCGTGTTAAATTGTTGACAACGAAGAAGAGATTTAAGGAAACAATGACGACTACGACGATCAACGAACGACAATGTCACATTGCTTGACGATTTTAACTTATAGTTTCAAAAATATGATGATAATAAGAAGACGTTGAAACCACATCTGTGAGAAGTTCGAATCGCTTAATCTTAAGATAAACGTGGGTTTACATTTGGCTTGCATTTTTCTACTACTAAGATAATAAGGTACGTTTACCAGGTACGTAACTTATCGTGTTTCCGTTAAATATATGTAGGACTTATGGAAAATGAGCATTAGTCCTTCAATATGTCACAGTAATCAGTAATGAAGTCAACGCGTTTTGTGCAAAACGACATGACTTACAAAACTAAGTAATACAGTGTTGTTTAGCTGCAAGTACAAAGTATAACGACACATAGTGGCTATGAACAGCATTAATTATGCATACAGACAGTAAATTATTCAACATTCGGCTTTTATGTTCTATAGTAATATGTAAATAAAGTAGAAGGTAATAGGCTTGTGAAAAACACATCAATCACAGAAGTTCAGCAACGTATTTAACGCTGTAACATTTGCTGCTATACAACAGACGTAGGAAACAGGTTGATTGAACGTCAACCGTTCAAAGCTTAATTTTTACCAATTATGTAATTTTGTAACAAATCATTTGCAACAACATATTTACTTACAAAACACCTAATTCGTTTTCTATTTCTAGAACTCCTAATACAATACAGAAATGTATAATCATCAGTTTTAGCAATTGAGTAAATAAGAGAATTTTTAATCGGGAAGAAATTCGATGAAAACAGACTGAAAAGTGTTAGAACTGTTGCAAAATATGGAAGCTTTGATAAAATTGAAATTTATGAGGTAGCGTATCAAAATACGCTTTTTTTCTGAAATAATACATGAAAAAATGTATACAAGTTTCAAAACAATTTTTAATAACACAAATGTTTTAACATATTTATAACTGAGAGACAATTATGTAAGAAGTAAACAACAGTAATCAGGAAAACTATGAAAATATTTTGAAAAAAGCCGCGAGCAAATTTGAATCGTAAAAAAAAATTTAAACTCACATCATTCTTCAGCAGTGGTAGATAAGTACAACTGGTTGAAATTTGTGGATCTGAATGGCCAAGACTAGAACGCAATCGACCCAAATTTGTAGAAGATGACGACGGCCAGCTACTATCTACTGACAGTTCACTGAACATACCTAGAATAAATTGGTTTAATTAGAGCATGATCTGTTTGTTTCTGCTCGAATGTGCTTTAATGAACTGGATATTTAAAAATCATACCAGCCCTATCATGTATGGACATGTATAAATAACATGAGGTCTGACGCTAACCGCTTTTGGAGACTCTTGCCTGTGGATTACGATTACGTCATGTAATTGACACGATGTATCACGGAGGTGATTGAATGCAAGCATAGACTCCACGAAGATCAACTAACATTCATTCATCATCTATCGCTTTATTATCCCTTATTATTCTAGGACTCATTCTGAGGGTAGGTTTGATTACAGTCTAAATTATACCTTGTCCAATTTCATGCATCGCCACAGCATACGTCCACATATGTGACATATTAGATCAATCACAATTCCATATCATATAAATCCGACAGCGATAACTTTCGTTTTCTAACTCACTATCAAATAATAAAATCATCAAAAGTTTTTCAACTTGACAATTCGCATTATAAATAGATATTTTATCATTTGTTCAATTTTTTACTATATTTTCACAATGGTAATGTCTTTTGACAGCGATCTCAAAACTGTCTTGCGTTTCAAAAGTTCAACCACGTGCTTTGAAATGAACACTGCAAGCGCACAAAGGACGTAAAAAGCGTACTTTAGATGAAATATAATGAATAATTTGAATGCTATTTCCATAAATTTTGTCATTTCCAGAAATTTTGATAGAAGTAAAATGGGAAAAAAGAAAATTCCCTTTGGTGAAAAGCGATTGTAAACCGTAGGGCTTCTTTGTAGGTTATAATTTGAAATGCAATTTCATCACCATAAATTGAAATCCTTCTCAAAAATCAAATCTACTACAAATTAACACAACCTTTTTAAGGTCAGTGATTAATAAAATAAAGGTCAATAGAGGTCAGTGATTAATAAACGATAATATGATAAAGGTGTTCAATAAAAAACAAAAAACAATACATGCAATATCATTCTACTATCGATTCTTTCTGGTTTTTGTACTTTTAAAAGATGAAATTTTCAAAGGTTTCTCTAGAAAAGTTGATGGTCATCGTGGTTAGACTAAAGTACTAGCTTAAAGATCGATTTGGAAATCACAAGAAATGTTTTCGTAATGGTTTTCATGTTTTTAAAAATTTAATTATGTTAATAACTACAATCACAGTAGTGGAAAAAGATTCGAGCAGTCAACGATTGCACATTTCAGAGCACTGGCAAGATCTACTTAAATACAATTAGTATGAAACATGTGGCGCTGAATGAGCCTAATGCCATCAATTTGTCTAGTTGTGCAGTGAAAGTTTTGGAAGCTAATTGCCTGCAGTATACATAACTGTCAATTCAAGCTCTTCTCTTCAAGCATAATATGATTATATACAACGACTCAAACACTAGACGAAATAAATAATCAGATAAGGAGGAAAAAAGCAGTACAGCATATTGCCGAGGAATATTCAATTCTCGATGATAAGAATGAAGAATACACGTTTATGAACAACGAGAACGATTGCAATTTTTCCTTGACTCATTGATAATGTTTAGATTAATTAACTAAGCAAAATTTCTTCCCTGTCATCATGAACGCCTACAGACGCAACCAACCCGTCGTTTTTCTTGCTTGTACTAATCGCAATTTCAGTACTGACAGTAGTCTTACTCTTATATCTATTATATTGGTTATCACAAGATGTACCACGCATAACATTGCATAAATTGATTTTAAAATTTAAAATAGAATAAAGAACAATTAATGCTATACGCTATATGCAATTTCCCCCGATTATTATACATAATGCCACGGTACAAAAAAATGGACAAAATCCGGTATTCGATTGATTGTTAATCACGTAGAAAGGAATTTTGAAAATGAATCCAACAAACGAATTGCATAGATCGACTTGTCCGACTGACTGCATCAACACCCTCAAATCATAAGTCATATTCATAACAATCCTTTAATTTCAAGAACTCAATTTTGATACATTTTCTTCAAGCTCTCTTTATTATACGGATGAAAAGACCTGGTATTCATTGATGTGGAAGAAGAGCTTTCAGCACTTATTCTGCTGCTGTTTAATTTCGACGCCAAAAACATAAGCATGCAAAAATGATAAAGTAAAATCTCAACTTAAATCATCGAATACGTGAGCATTGATCTTCGACTATTTTCAAATGCTTTTTCTTTTTCTTTACAATCAGCATTTCCCATTAAACTCACTTCGCTTCATGGAATTCACAGCTACAGCCAAAAATTTAGTGCTAACTGATAGATTTCGCCAAGTGTTATCCGACGATTCATTTCGGCTATTAACCAAAGAACGGTAGCAACGTGGACTAGAAGACATCGTTGGTCGTGATGTGCCACCACCAAATCGAATATGCTGGTTAGACATCGTTCTAAGGATTCTTTATGTGGATACAATGAGAATACGATGTACATGTAAGTAAAGAATAAAGAAAATACGACAATACGCACTCAGCAACACAACACGTTCAATAAACCGTGAACGAAAGTAAAATACAATGAAAATACAATGATTATATATATATATATATATATATATATATATATATAACGCAGCGAAATTTTTGGTGCACTTTGAAGTTGGAAGAAAAATATTACATCCGGAAAGAGAAAAATATTTGTCAGAAATTTAAAGAACAAAGTAAGAACTTATACAAACGGAGATGAACAAAATGTATTCTTATTACAACTTTCCTATTCATATCATTGTTATAGAGGAAACATGAATATCGTCATGTGCTAAATAAACGAGCAATATTAAAAACTAGTCCTCAAGTACATAATTCTGATTTAACAAACGCATTCCTCAATTTATGAACACAATCTATCATCTTATTGCGAGTTAACGATTACAGGTAATAAGATCTACTGAGAGTGAACAAGTGATTAGTAGATGAAAAGTGATTCTTAATTAGGCAAGCCAATATAGCCCTTCCACAAACAAATGAACGAAGATAAATTCGTTTCCAATGTACACCTATATTAGGTACGAGCTATAGTTGTTCAATGATTCCATTGATTTGTTACTTTGTATATTATGTTAAATCGTTACATAGATCACATTGAACATATCCTTAGAAGAAAACCGAGCACATGATGTTTTTGCACTACAACATCACCGATCACATTGATATTTCAAGCTTCGAATTGGACAAGATAATGACCAAAGAAGAAATTGAATGCTTCGTATGAACAGGATTTCAGGGCGAATGACATCACATTGTGTTGTGCCAAGCGATGCAAATGGAATTACTACCCGTGTTAGAGACCCAGTGAGAAATAAGACATGTTGCCAAAAAGTTCTACGAAATCGATTAAGCGTCGATTATACTTGCTTAACGTTACTTTCATTCGTATAGCATCATTCGAGAAATACAAATTAGGATATGATATACGTATTATTCACAAAAACGCAGGTATTGCCCTCTACAATCATGAATGGCCTAAGGCGATAGGCAATATGCATGTACAACTACCAAACAGACTGCCTACAAAGCTACAAATTGCTCAGATTTCAATTAATTATAATATTATATGGAAGTGATATAATAAGCGTCTACTAGCACGAGTCGACAAAATGAAAAAGCGGCCAAACATTAACCGATGATCCATGTTGCACCATCTCCTAGGCTCTCCATTCACACATGTGATATCGATGACAGCTGTAACTCAACTAATCCCAGAGAAAAAGTGACAAGTTGTTCAAGAACACACATATCACTAAGTATCACCGATGATATTACAAGAATAGCGATCAATACTTTAGGTGAATAAAATCAACTAGCATGATATTCTCTAATGGAAACTGTAATTTTATAGGCATGGAATTAAAGAAAAAAAAAGTGATGCTCAAAAATCAAAACAGAAAGGAGCAAAATTTTCAAACGTACTTTTTATCAATACTGTTTTTAGCTTGAATATTTTTTCAACAAAGCTATTAATATTCAGATGGTAAGGAAAACCAAAAAATTTTATAGGCTGTTGTTAGATTGGTGCAGCAATATGCGATGTTAAGAATACTAAATTACCGCACTTCTCCACCAGACTAATAAATGATTTTCATTCAGCGAAAAGCCTCATCACTTCATTTTGCAGCATTTGAAATATCTGTTAGACACTGACGTCTATCTAACACATAGGGAGGGAACCATCCAGACGAAAGTGCTGGAATACCATACGTAAGCAGAAAGCCGTTATAGTGAATTTTTTTCTTATCCAGAATAGAATATAAAACACTTATTGCGTAATTGTTTGGCAGAATAATTCTAGAAAATTTGTCTAGATTCGAATTACGGTATAGTACAATCGATTTTAAAAATGAACTATTTAAGCAACTAACACAGTTAAGCATTAGGATATAAAACGTAAGCTATTCCCACCGAGGTTCTACATCATGCTGTTGCAATAGAAACTAAATCCACACGATAATAAGAAAACGAAAAGCTCAATCTCGAAAACAGCATTTTCCAACATGTTGCTATTGTAATCCCACTATGAATACTCTTAATGAAACACACTTCTTCGGTATCAATATCTGCTTTCAATTTCTTCATTTTAGAATCGTTAAAGCTTTTGAGAGTGCAGGTTCCTTTGAGAGGTTTATCAAAAATCTTCAAACACATCAAACATAAATGCCGCCATAAATCGATAATATTCAAAAATCATCAATGGTAATCATTTGCCCAAGCTTCTAACAATTACAAGTAATCAATATTCATAGTAAAATTCGTGCCATGTAAGTTGTCTTCGCAATTATTGCACATATTTCTTTTCAAATATTATTTCAAACTAAACTTTAAGAAAAAAGTTCACCGAAATTCCAAATCATGTTGAAATGTTAAATAATGTTGTCTGGGTATTGACTAAACAATTTGGACTAACATGAAGTAAACAAAAGCGGAGCAGAACCTCCCCTCAAATATCAAAAGATCCTAATAAGGCCGTCTACCAAATAGCATAACATCGTGACAATACGATCATCTTTATTCATCATACCCTCACACCTAACAATCATGACATATAACCATCATCTCTACGATTATTTTGTAGCTAGAATTCAGTCTGAAATTACGAATATTATCATAGGCATGAGGTATATGAGGTGATGGTGAGTTGATAAAATTTCCAAATACAAAATTATTCTGGAAAATAACAATTAATGTATGACATTTAAATGTCTTGGTGATATGAGTCGTATATATTATATTAAAAAGACACTACATAATATATTCATAGCTATGAATATATCGCATAATAATTCAATTTGCTTGTAAGATTACCTTATAGACTCCTTATGTTTGAACGCTTATCAATGATTTTTGCTGTATTGAAACAAATATTTACTAATAATATTCCTTCTATATTTAGTAAAGCATAAAATCTCTGCTTCATTGCTCTTACAGGAATGAAAGCGATATGGCGGAAACCACACGAAAATTACATAGACCAAATGACTACATTTGAAGAGCTAATACTTCAGACCTGCTTCTAATATGAAAATACGGAGAGAAGCTAATAAAAGAATGGTTGGCTTAAGAATTTGACGCTCGAGTAATCGTGAAGCTGAACGAATCCAACAACGAGTGACAAAAATCTAGCCGATATATAGAATGAGTTCACATATTTCTCCAAACACATGATCTTTGTATTGTTTGAAAAGAAAAAAAAACAATTCAACAGACGATTTTTATCTAATCTTAGACTGGTTACTATTATAATCTGCTTTTAGTCAACTAATAAAGGTCTTTTGCATTCTAATTCCTTTGCTGACGTTAACATTTCATGGTCACCAGCTTTTTCATCGACAAAAGGTAAAATACTGATAAAAACGTTGAGATCAGGTGACTGCCGTTTTCAAAAAATAATAAAAACTTCTATAAAATATATATAGTCTTACAAAATAATTAATAGAGACCAATGAACGGCAAAACTTATTCGTGTGAAACGTATTTGCTCGACTTGAAGGAATAATATGAATTTTTGCTAACTAGTTTTTTTTTACAAATATAATTTCGCTTTTACATCGACAACCGGGTGTGAGTGGTTGCGTCGGACGTTGTCTTGTCTTTGAACGAAACTCCAAATATCAAAAAAATATCGAATAGACTTTAATGAGATCGACAATGCATCGACATGCTAAGTTTGACTCCTACTCTGAGGCTGCTGTCTATTCACTCGTATTTACAAATCTAATAAAAACCACCCTTCTCAAACACAAATCATTTGCATACGAAAACTGTAATGACAAATTTTCTTATCAAATAAATGTGCAGTCTAGCAAAATGAATGAATTGCACGTTGAAAAATCAAGTTTGAATTTCTACGCAATTGCTTAACGGGAACAATGACGTCAGAAAATTAAAATATTCAAATGACGACGCAGTGGAAATAAGCAAACATTTGAAAAACTGTCTTGAATAAAAAATAAAGTCAAACAAATAGTTGAGATTATATAGTTTATTCTTTAACATTGAAGCAGCTGCTATAAATTTAGTCGTATATATACAAAATGAATTGTTAAAATGAATAGGAGATCGTGGCAATAATGCCCGACTGATTTCATTTCACATAGAAATTGGTCACAGACCTACCCAAATGATTCTCAAGAAATCGAAATTCTGTCCAACAAAATCTCAAATCCTCTTATAAATGTGAACTCCATAAATGCTACAATCAATCCTCAAGAGTTGAGTTAAAAAACACTAGTATTACGAATAAATTTCAAGTAATTACGATAAGACGATAACACCACACCATACGACCAACAAAAGCGAATTTGAAAACGTTTGTACTCTAATCGTCAAAAATTGATGCCTTTATGGAAATCTTATGCAAATACCAATTAATGTCGTCCAAAATCACTCGGTGATAATATCAAGGAGCCATAGTTATGAATTACTATCACTTAATTTTCAATAACTCGAATTCAAATTCAATTTGTTAGACAAAAAATTGATTTAAAAATATTCAAAATAAATAAGAGATCCATTTAACAATTTCATCTAAGCGTTTGGATTCGTTCCAAAGCTGGGAAAATATCGGCAATGCCTCCTCGTATCACTCTATCGACGTCAATAAAGAAAACTATCATTCAACATCTCAAATTATAATAGATGATAGTTATGAGGTGCGCTTCATCATCATGCGACGCCTACTATTAACAACTAATAACGAGTGTGAGTTTTCTGAAAACGAGCGCTTGACCAACCGCCTCTGCATTAATCCACCTCTACAAATTCAGTCATGCATTTGAAATTGAATTGGTGCCAAGTAGTGCTTCTAGCGTTCGGAGTTAGTGGGAACGGTTCACATTTTCTTTTTTGAGGCACATTAAAATGAAATACTTTTCTCATGAAATTAGCCATAAAAATAGCACTTTTCTAAGCTGCAGTTCCCATGCTTACGGTCAATTTTCGCTATTCTATCAGAAACATACGGAAGAGAAAAAAATTCGCTCTGTTCAAAAAATAGATGAATATTGTAAGTAGAAAAAAAAACTTTTCAAATGAATCGATTAGTCTTCATCATTCACGTTAGAAATAACACATGATATTTCAACGAGTAAAATTCTTTCAAATATACCATCACAGTCTGCTAAAGTTCATAAAGTAAGTCATTTCAATAAAATTATTAGGTATGTAATTTCATTTCCATAAAACGAAATCATCAAAAATGTCAACAACAAACAAAATACGTATTTTTATAGAATGGAAAATGTAAAGGATAAACAGTAGGAGGAAAAAAAGCATTAGATTCTATTTCTGTCACATTCTAATAAATGAAAAATTGACCGATAATTACACGTGTATCGATCGCAACGATCAGGTGTTGCTGTGTTATAGTCGTCTGTTTACAAGTTCGATGATTATTCACTATTAGCAGCCAATCAAAAACAATCGCACGAGGATTCACCTCACCCACCAATCAGTTACAAACGTGTCTTCGATTACAATTGTTTCACTTCGATAACCCTCATGAGTAGAGTGACCTTGCTAACAACCACCAGCATAAACAACTATTGGGATGAGACAAATTATTTTTGACCACTAATTGAAATAATAATATGATTAATACATGTTACATGTTATGAGGCGGTAAACAATCGACGTTACTTATCACTAACATTTACACTTTTTTCAAAATTAACTTCGATAAACATATTCAGATGATTACGTGGTAAAGAGGAAGCATTGTTGAACTATTGATTCATAAACACGTAGGAATAAGCTGGAAAGGGGTAATGCGAACAAAAAGTTGTTATTTATTTCAGACTGTAATTAGAAATACCACAAGTTTTCTAGCAATTAAGAGAAATTGTTCCAAAACAAATGGGCAGATGATAGATGACAGAATAAAGTCAGCAACAATGACGATAATGATAGGTGATAAAGTGTAACTGGTTATTAGTTAAAGAGCTACTAATTCAGAGGAGGAAAAGAGTCTTCGCAATTTCTTCAACATAAACGAAACGTTATGTTTAATTTCACAGTTTTGCAATGTGTAGTCGTTTAAAAGTGCATTCACGGAATGCTATTTACTCCATTGAAACAACAATATAAACATCTGATATAGTAAAACATTACCGTAATGTCTAAAGCTAACGACTATCATATCGAAAAAAGATGTTAGTAGTTGATCAAATTTATTGATTCGTTCCAAAATAAATCCAGATAAACAAATAGAACACTTCTTGTTTCTGATCGAATCATATTCGAAAAAGTTATACAATTTTGGTTTCAAATCGTCTTCTAGATGGCATTGCTTGATAATCGAGAGAAAAAAATTCTTCAATCATTGAGGTTAACGATGCATAGCTTTTGGAGGCAAATCATTCACATACAAAGGAAAACGTCACTGAAACCGTTAGCGATTGAATCTTTTCTTTTTTACTAAGTACTAAGCATCGTAAGGAATTAAATGTCAAATTAAATACATATTTGTAAACAACATTAAAGAACAACTAAGGTTGAAGCAAATAAGAAAAACTAAAGGAAAAAAATCGATAAATTAACTATTCGAATGTTTTTAACTAGCAATTTGTCATCGTTTCAATAGTATTTAAACTTTAACTTTACAATTTCACAGAATGTCGCTTGAATGGAGAACATTGAAAATGCAAATTGTGTTATGAATAAAATGAAAAGGAACAACAACTAAATTTAGACTCAAAATAAGGTAGAGAGAGAGTCATGGAATAATTAATGGTCGTTCGTTTATTACTTGTATTAAAGTGCATCATTATTGCACATGAAAGGATTCTATTCGTCGTTTAGTAGCCTATTGTTTCAACGGCATTCATAAAAAGCTAAGAAAATGGGGTGTCACAATATTCAAATTATATGTTGACTTTTTTTCAATCACTCATACATTTTCAATTTTATATTTATATTCACGAAGTTTGTTGCCTGTAATGTGACGATATACGAAATAAAAATCGAGGTATGCATATGTAGAAAACATTTAGCCAACGAGAACCGATTCTAATATTTAGTTTACATCAATTCTTTTTTCATAAAAATTAAAAGAAATGATAATGATGATGATGATGTCAATGATAATGATCAATGCTTGTAAACACGATAAAAAGGTAATCAGTAAAAAGTATTGTGAGTTCACATATTACTGTGTTTGTTAAAGTGGTACGTTGTTATATCATCTGATCAAAGATCACACAATGTATGATCTTTGTACTTTGTGATTAAGCATAAAGCATTAAAACGGTAATAAATGTTATCGCTACTCATTAATTGAAACCAATACGACTGAAAATGATTCCAAATAGAAAAGTCGACTTGATTAAGATTAGGTACGATTTGTATTTGTATAAAATGAGACTAAATAAAAAACAAATATGTAAATTGTATGTTAGAAGAGAAAAAAATGTAGCTTTGAAGCGTTAACACGACATGAATTAATTAAGGATCTTTTTCACTGATAGAAAAAAAAACAAATTCGAAATTCATATAATCACTAGTGAGTCTAGGCGCATTTGAATCGATGCTTCTCGTCTTACAGCAAACTACTGAGCTTAAATAAAATTATTACGATAGAAAAATATGTGTGAACTTATGCCATATAAGTCTCATGAATATTGATTCTCAATGGGTGTACCGCTGTAGGACATCCATAAAGAACATTAATAGAACAATTTAGTACATATATACGATAGCTATCTGATAAAACTATCAACATTTTAATAATCGTATTGTTTTTTGTTTTCATAAACATTGAGGAAGAAACTTTTACGAAATTCTCATTAAGAAAATATAAAGTGTTATTGTATTTATAGAGTTTAGTGATATTATAATTTATTCAAATTTATTATTAGCTATATTATTCTCATACAAGTAAGTATATCTCATCTTCTGCCATCAACAACATGTTATTCAAGCTTTCATTTCTAAGAAATCCTAATATAGCCGAAGATGAAGCATGTGATGAATCTTACTGTCTTCAATCACTTTCAGTTTATTGTAAAATTACTGTAATGTGATTAAAATTCACTCAAATAGACAACAAATGATTCATTTATAATTAAAATGAAAAGCAGTACAAAACTAAACCCTACAAAGTTTTTTTTTTTCTAAGATAGTCTCTACACAATACATAATTAAATAATCCATCAAGTATCCAGTAGATATTTAGATTTCAAGATGAAAACATGGAGTTGGAAGAGTTATTCGAGTAACAAAGAGATAATGTTAAGCACAGTCGTAATCTTCACATATATCATCAGTGTAACTCCTCATTGAAGTTCATAGTATTAATGAATAAACGATTTTTCATATCGTCGAAATAAACAATTATTGCCTTTCGTATTTTACGTATTGAACACTTCACATTTCTTAAGAACATGAACTATAGAAAGACTTTGCTGCTCAACTCCAAAATAATCGAGCATTTTTCAGCCAAAAAAAAATCTCTCCAAAGAAAGATGAAGGGTCATTCAGAAATGTTAATTACATAAGAACTTGGAAGGACAGAATTTTTGGATTAAAAATGTGTTAGACGAAAAGCTGAGGACATTTTCGATCTTATGAGAAATAGCAAGGTTCGACGATTATAATTTCCAAAAAATGGATGCAGTAAACACTAGAAAATCGTAAACGTTCAATCCCACGTAGATTCTCATAACTCACTAGAACTGAAGAATAAGCCAAATTTATCATCTTAGTATTTCCAAAACTTTACACTATAATGAAAATAAACAACACATTATCGAAGATTGAGTTCAAATAAGTCGTTACTGATGAATATATGTTTCAAGAACTACAGCAACTGTTAACGAAGATTTAAATATAAAGGTTCTTTGAGAAATTCATCATCGTTAAATAGCTAGAACAACCAGTTCATCACTAGTACTACCGCAGCACTCCTCATTATTGCGTCATATTCTAGCGAATCATGGTTTTTTTAACTCAGGAAGTAAGTATATAGTTGAGGTTTGCTTTGAAAATAAATGATAAATATGAAATAACACTCAGCAAAATTACTGAGTATCAGCAAAATAAATTAGAACTTCAAGTATATAACCTATTTTAGACAACAAAAAGTAAGCAAAAAGGTTGAAGCTGCTGCATAATTATATTGTGTCGTATTTATCAAAACGACTTTTCTGATGGAAGGACATTATGGTACACAAAAAGGAGACTAGAATACAAATAAATAGAATGAACAAACTTTAACCCAGAAACTTTGTAAACAAAAACGATCATTGTTCCAATGCCAATTTTTGCATCTTCGATAATAATTTGGAAGTTCAAATACTTTTTTGAATAACACCCCATGATGACTCAGATTGGGAAAACAATTGTACTATAAAAAATACAAAAGAAATTCACAGACAATCTATAACAAAGAAGAAATAGAAAGAAAATCGTTATAAGATTAATTTTAACAATAATTTACTTTTGTACAACTGTAACTCAGTCTGATCATTAATTGTTCCTACGAAAACAACAAGTGGAAGTAGGAATCAATAATCAACACAGTTGAGTTGAAAGCCAGATCGTCTATTAGACCGAAATACTAAACTATGATTATTTCATAACTACAATATAAAAGTAGACAGTCTTTCTTTTTGCCGCCAATTACAATTACTCAATATTTTTTAGACTTCCTGCAATCTAATACTGTGACCATGCTGAAAAATGGTACCCAAACTGGCAAGTTATAAATTAGCATAAAAATATCGAATTATTTTATCCCCTTGAAATAAACATCGTACCGTAATTCATAGTTCTACGGCGAAGACGCTTCCTACGGCGATCACTGTCGCCGGTAGAGTCGGTTCGATGAAGAAGAACACGACCAGATAAAAGACCACTACCCGAACCGCTTCGACTCATCACTTAAAATATAGTTTACAAAGGTTACTCGAAGTAATGACAGTTACCAAGTCAAGTAATCACACCTTCTTATAGATTAACTTTCACCTTAATTTTATGTCAAGTGTCAAAACTTTTAGTATAAACACAAATTAAAGAAACTTACAATGAAGCGCTCCTAGACGGCTTCCGCTCGACGATCTATTCATTATTGGCGACATAATTGGTGTTGAAGAACGCGATCCACTGGCCAAACTTCGTCGAGGAACACACATACTACCGCCACTTCCTCGCCATGGCACAGAATCACTATTCTCCGAATCGGAGCCCTAATTCAGCACAATAACTGCCATACATACGCTTCGTTTACTTACAAAAGCTTTCCCATAAAAGTTCATCCAACAAAAGATTGATAAAGTGATGTTCAAACATCTACCATCAAACAGAAACCCTTTTTGATTTGTGATGTGATTATGGATGACTTCAACCTTATCCTACAATTTCGACTAAGCTTCACCAATGTTCAAAACTAATTCTCCCATTATTTTTCAGTAGTCTTCCAACAATTTTGAAGATTATCCACACACCAAAAAAATCACGAGTCGAAAACATCCCAACGACTATTATAACACAAATAATTCCGAAGTGCGCTAACAAAATTCATTTAGAGTTACATAAGCTATGACCTTTTAATGCTTTAATAAGTTCGAGTAATTAATAATTTCATTTAACGTTTTTCGTAATATACTGATAAAGTATACGAATAATTTTATTATCACGAATTCGAACAAATATGTTGAAACGAACCATAGTTGTAGGGAAGAACCATTAGAAACTTAGATCAAAAATTATATGAATCAGAAATTTCAGTGGGAATGGTGTTATAAACAGAACCAAGGTGCTGCTTTCTAATAAAATAATGATGTAACATTATTATATATATATATATATATATATATATTTATATATATATACATTTTAAAAACATACGGTTCCACAAAAACAATAATATAATGGAAGTGTTATAAAGAAAAGAAGGATAGAATAGATTGAAATAACTGTTAAAAGACTAACATGTAAAGTCATCGCATTGCTATGACTTGGCAAAGGACTAGTGGTGGTCGAATGAACTGAACGAATCGGTCGTGATAGCACAGGAGACAAGAGGACCGGCGGTACACATATAGCCTCTCCGCTCGATGGATTACCCTGAAACGAAGAACAGCAGCTATTTACATAAATCGAACAATATACTGTATCGAAGGAGCTAATTTTTCAAATATGAAGGATATCAGTGCTATTGAATAATCGATTTCCATTATTTTGCTCATAAATATGAGCATGCCAAAGGAATTTACTATATCTAGGTGAGCAATTGGATTGCAATTAAGGAAAGCTTCAAATACACATGCATTCAACTGCATAACAATTATGGAAAATGGAACTTTTAAAAGAACTCACTCAACAGATATTCGCATAAATTTTCAAAAAATTTTCATTATCGAACATTTATGTCTCTCTTTTATATTTCACTTTCAGACTTTTTGCATGTTTTTGTGATTTTTTTTTCATTTGCGGAAAAAAACCTAACGTGTTCAATTTTTTGTATGTGGCAAAAGATAGGATATTCGAAAACGTCTAATACTCTATCGGGAACAAGATGAATTATCGTGAAACCAAATGGGTCATAAAAAATCGGTAAATTTTACAGCTTATGCAGAATACGGTGGAAAAAAATTATCTGCGAATGCATAATTTCAACTCACGTACGAAATTAAATCATTTTCACAAATCGGATTCTCGACCGATACTCACAGTATAGAGTCGTCTATCACGAACTCGTCTAGCAGTATTGCCTCAAATTCCTTGCCTACTTCATAGTCAACAAGTACCTACACACATTCTTTCTCTATATTTATCCTCCTATCTGCTAGCAATAAAACTAAAATCGCACATGTAGTGAATACGGTTCATTTAGATTTTCTTCATGTAGTATCCTTTAAAGAACTATGAATTATGAACTTCAAGAATTGAGAAATCCTGAGCATGCCCAAAAATGGATGAATTATAATTCAAGATAATTTTACTTACAGCACTATTGACTACCAGTTGCAACTCAAAAATCTACCTGTTTTAATATACACCTCATGTTTTTTTTTTCCCAAATCAATCTAGAAAAAGCCGCTCTACTCTAGACAACTTTGAAATGTTGACAGAAGCCAATAAGATTGAAGATTGAAGAGATTCTAAGCTGATAATGAAACCAATTTCGTTACAACTCAACCATATAGGAAAACAAAACGTTAAAGAATATTCACAACATCAATCGGAAAAGAAATGAAAAAGTAACATTAGAACATCCGGAATAAGCTCATGAAATGAATTTTTCGCTTAATAGCGCTGCCTTGAATACATGATGAAAAAATAGTTGCTTTAACCAATGATGTTGATTGGACAAAAGCATATCATCAAGACACTTCGTGAAACTCAATTTATCGGAGAAATTTTGACTATTCCTTCTCAAAGAATTGATAATTTTGTTGATTTCAGAACAAATGGAAGATTTTAAATCATTATCGAACCAAAAAATAGGAACAGTCTATTTAATTGATAGAAACGGAACAGAATTGATCTAAAAAATTATCTAACACTTTATCAAACGTATTCCCATTACCTCAATATATTAACAGAAAATATGTTTGGCGAAACATATACATTCCACTTAGTGCACGTGACTTCAACCTATTTAATCAAGACTCCTCTATATAGCTCGTCTCTGAGTGCAAGATGTAGCATTGACAACCGATGAAAAGCGAATTACATTTGCGTTTAGACGCAAATCTTCAGAAGATAAAAGTTTGTTGTCTTGGAACTCGGAACTTAATACAAAAAAAAACAACGTCCCTACATTCCTACGGTATTCGATTGCCATTTTGAAAGATAAAAGCATGTGAAAAATGTCTTATCACAAAAAAACCTCTAGAATTAGAGTTCAAAGAGATGTCTGCTTGATCACTCAGTGTCAAAAAATTTTCATTTCATAATTAACCTGATCTCTCAATTTAATGCACCTCAATCACCACCAAAGAGTTACGTCTGGTTAACTGCTTATTATTCAAAATGAAAACAAAGACTATGTAAGAAATGTAAATGCAGTTTGATCATGAAAACTATTTCTATGACAAACTATTCCTATATGAAAAAGTATATATTCATAGAACTCTGACAGAACTCTGTCACAACTCTAAAAGGTTCAGTGAGGTTATCATTTCTCGGGCCCCTAATCAATCCTTATATAT
>KN716282.1:129927-155459 GCA_000816705.1 Dictyocaulus viviparus | reverse complement strand
CGTGGAATCATAGGTTACATTTTGTTGTCTTCCATGATTGTAGATGATACCATCAATAATAAACATTAGGTAAATATTGAAAAATTTCCTTAGTTTACTTGATGGAAGAGAATATAAGAAAAAAAACTACCGTAACTAACTAAAAAGGAAAAAGTATCATGGATATACTTTTCCTTTCTAATTACTTCAGGATCTTCTAAGTATAATGCTATAGCTGAAAGCTTTTCAAGCATAGAATATCTAATACAATTGGCTTAATACGCCAGCTTATGATTAGAAAAAAAGTGAATTCAACAGAAAATCATAGCGACAGTCGCTTGCATTTTTAAACAATTTCATGATAATAGAATCACTTTCGTATTGGCATTTCAACTAATCCGAAACTGATTCGCTATTATTCAATCATAAAGCAAAAATTCGTTGTTTGCTGAATACTAATCAAACAACGATTTTCAATAGATAATTGTTGATACGACAGTGTTTTCTATGTTCCTAATTTGAAAATGCCTTATTAATTTCTATCACTAACAAAGCTTTATGCAAATATTCATAAAACTAACGCTCACACTCAGAATATTTCTATTCTGAACATTTTAAAAATAACAACAGTGAAAATAATTTGATACAAAGCAATATAGTCATATGATTGACAAAATTTATTGAAATATCGAAAACTTATTGAAATATACCCTCACTGAGGAATATCCGTGGATTGAAATATTTATTAGATATTATAAAAAGTAAATTATATCAAGTCAGAAACGTCAGCCTAATGGCACTGCTAAATTGCATCAGTAGTTTAGATGAGACAAAATTGATTCCTAAAAAGTGTATCCTAAAAAGTGTTTTGTAAACACAATAAACTTTGTGAGCACTATTGTAAAAATATTACGTGATTGTTATATAAAATAATACAGAAGTATACTACATTTGAATCAACCGTTCCGTTGTTAACGGTAGGATATTTTTCGTTAACATGTTTGACATATCGGAATAACGTTTAGAAAAAATTTGCATTAACAATATACCATACGCAGTCGATTTGCCAATTGATATCGGCAGTATCAGCTAGAAAAATCGTCATCCACATTTTCGAATACATACAACTCCAAAAGTATTATAAGAATCAATAAACAATAGACAGTTAATTCGTAGTTGCAATGGCTTTTGATCCGGCAAAATTTTCGAGTAGTAGCCAAAAAAAGACAAGCAAATATCTATTGTTTATCTACAGTAAATTTATCCATTAGTATAGAACGATTGACAGAATTTCTAGCCAAAATTACAGAGCTTTCAACGTGAAGCTGTTCTATACTACATCAGAAACGTTGAAATTTGATATCAATTATAAGAGAGTGACGAGAAACCTCACATGCTTAGATAAGGTATTAGAACATAAAAGATATAAAAACATTCACATTTTGTAAAAAAGCGAGTGGCATTACTTTAACACAAAGGATACAGAAAATAAATTGCGTCAAGAAGATTCGTCAAGATTTTTCCATTATTGCGGTTTCCTCACCGTAACTAGATAAAAACAATGTTATCGCATTTATTTTTCGTAAATATAAACAATGTATAGAAGAAAACAAAATAGAAATATTTAGATTCTGGATTGAAAAGAGTAGCATAGTAGATAGAGATGTCATACTCATAGCAGAGATGAGTTATATTTGTGCTGGGGCCTACGCCGTCAAGCATTCCATACCATTCAAGTTTGTCAAGCCTCTAACTCTTATCAGAAATTGAAAGACAAGCTGAATTAAGGTACGGTTGAACCATGTAAGTACCCTGCATAATGGATACAATCTATTACTATGCACGCACAACAACGTTGACAATACGGGCTTTCACGCTCTCAGAGATATAGAACTTAACAACATATGTGCGTAGAAGACAATCAAGTAAAATAATTTACATTCATTCAATAAGCTTTCAATGAAGTGATAAAAGGTGGTCCAATTGTTCATCAGTACCTAGGCAGCGCATAACATAACAATACGGTTCTTGAAAGCATTCATCAAAAATTTTTAAATGAGCACCAATTTTAAACATATTTGAATATGTTTTTGAAGGTATAATGTTACTAAATTACCACTGTCTCATTAGTTTCACTAAATCCAATAGTGAGCAAGCGTTTACGGATATGACTACTAAAGAATATATCAAATATGCGGCTTTTAAACAAATCCTCATCTAATACTAAGAATAAGAATTGTAATAGATATTTTAAAACAAGTATATCAATGTTGAGTATAACTCAGAAACATTTGATTTCGGAGCTAAAAACACAAACCAAGATTCCGTGTTATCAATAGCGGTGGTTATGAACGTTCTCCTCAAGCAACATAGTTGGCCAGTGTGAGAACTCCTTTAAGCTCAGCTAAAGCTCATTCGCTGAGTAATCACTCGAATTACGGCTAATTTATTGCTTTCGCACTGCTTGCTTATTTTCAAAAGAAGCAAAGCAATACTTTTAACATCCTAATCAGTTTGGTTATTAAAACAGAAATGCTTTTTAGAATACAAGTGGATATATTTCAATATCATATAGTCCATCACGAAATCGTAACAGAGCCTTGGGAGACACATAGAAATCAAATAGGGTTCTAATAAAAGAAAAGATAAAATGAAGCAAGAACTAATTTAAAACGTCATAGCCACATTTGAAATATTTTCGCAATGTACATTATTCTTTAATCAAGACGACTTAAAATAACTAGTAATAGGCAAACAACGGAAATTGTTAAGAATAAGAAGTAAAAGGACTGCAGCACTATGGACTGAGTCAAGATTTCGCCCGGACATAAATTGAAGTGAATAGGGACAGCCAATCTGGCTATCACTCGATGCCATCTAATTAAATAAAAGTTGAAATTTATCAAAACTGGTATGATTTCGGTGTTGCTCCATTTCTATCGGAAACTAATTTGAATTCATAGGAAAAAATTTTTATGCAAGCGTTAACATCTCGTGACAACTTGACGAGAAATGCGTATTTCGAACTCAACTAATAAAATACAAGCTTTTTAACGAATATTCAAGTATAATTGGACCGACACAAAATCTTCGTACACTTCTACATAGTAGAAAAATATGACGTTTTTCCGAGTTAAGATTGTAAGGATTGCATTAAATAAATAAATGAAAAGAGGATATAGGAAGATGTAGTGAGAAAGGGGGAATGTATATATCTAGTAAGAAAGTAAAAAACAAACATGTCACGTTAAACATCATCAAGGAATCAATTAAGCGAAAGAACACTAGCTCTCTTATAAATTTTTGAGCGAAATTAATAAATACGATATTTGTTTACGGTGTCAACTTGTATACTGGATTTAGAAAGACGAATGAGAATCTGCCAGATGTTTTAGAAGCAGCATATAATGATTATTGTATAAAAGTAATTACTTTCGCTCTAGATTTACTGAAAAATAGCTCGGAAAACTGTGTACAATTTCGCATCTTTAATTTACGATCTAAGGGCATCGCATATATGCTAGAACCACCTTTCTTTCAAATTCGACAGATTCACCTGCAACTCGTTTCCACCCAATGCTTAAGCTTTTTTATATTTCAATCCAAATGAATTAAATTGATACTTATTAAGATTATATATTTAATTACAAGTATTAACACTGAGGTTTCCGGAAATACTTCCAAATATTCAATTTGAAATTACAATGAATAACACAAAAAACAACTAATAATTACCTGGAAGCTTCTTGAACGAAGTATGAAATCATTTGGCAGCATGTCATAGTCGTCGATAGAATATTTGATGCCTGCAGACATTGGTGACAAAAGCGACTGGTAACTAGAGCTCATCGATATCGTTAACGAATCACTTGTTGCTGAAGCCATGCTACCTCGCCGATCGGGTGGTGGTGAATACACTTGATGGAAATCATTTTCAGTTGGTATTTGTAAATAATGTATATCCGAAGAAGATTCTGATGAGTCAGAAAAATTTTGTAGAACAGCAGCACTAGAAGAGGTCGGACTAGGAGGATCAAGAGAAATTTTGATTGAAGCTAACTGAGAGGCTAAACGATGCATTCGAAGGCTTGGAAACACAACAGAGGACGTTTTCTTACTACTCTGCGACGACATTTCTTCAAGGATTAGCAAGGGATATGCCTACAATGAACGTCAATACATCGGACTCATATGTCGCTAAAGCAGAAATAGTCACGCCCATTTGCTTCGGCTAATCGCTCCGCCCCACACCCAGATCGGTGTCATACTATGTCCAACAACCGCTACTCGAACTGTTGGTTCTAGTCGCTACCTTATTCTCATTAATTTTCACTTAATGAGGAAGACTTCGACTTTTTGAGTTATTCATCGAAGCGCAATATTAGCAAACATGACTTAAAAATATATGAACTACTGTTATTGTGAAATGGAACAGTGCAGCTAATAACTCTGGCAGCAGAAAAAAGAACAGAAATAACTTCAATTGAACCAACTTTTTTTTGGTACAGTAATCTATATAAAGGATAGAAATCTAGTTATTCATAACATCAAATGACTACGATAAAATCCATGAATAAACCTATCCATGGTTTCCCACTGTGAACAACTGACAAAATTAATAATAAAAAACATTCATTATGAAGATTTTCAAGTACTACCTCATTTCAATCTTCAATAAGATCAATACCTCAAACGCGAATTTTTAAAAATATTAATTATTTATTGAATTTTATGGTATAAATTAAGATTTCCCTAATCATTACAACAAACTGTCTTAAATCAGTCGTTCAAGTTTAACAATTAATCACAGCTGACATTAAGAAGGCAAACGTATTTGAACATCATTAATGCATCATAACTTTAAAACGCTAGTCATATCACTCCAATAGGTAAAAATTAAACACCATATATGTTCTATTAAATCACTCCCTATTAATTTTAATGTTATGATCTTAAACCATACAAATACTCATACGTAAAACGAACATTCGCGCGTAAAAACACTCAGTAACAATCACATTCGGACAAAATCGTGAGATGTTAGATCAAATACTTGCGGAGGTGTAGATCAACTCCAAGATGAGGTACAATTTTTTGAATTGAAACACATTCATAGATGGAGTATTAATGAACTACGCGTCATCAATAAACGATTTCTTAGAACCAACATTTTTAATATGAAAACTCAAGAAAGGTTATAGTTTTGTTGTTATAGTTTCGTTGTGAAATAATAAGTATCACGTGATCAAACTTATACACCCACGACCAATAACCAAATTCACATAGTGATAACCACACCCTACATTAAATTTCAAAAAAAGAAGTCAACTTTAACACACATTTTTGCTTGGAAAACATTACCAAGTGCTATAAAAAATTTGGAAAACATTACCAAGTGCTTACTGAATAAATTGTGTGCTTCACTTTTATTATGGCGCATAAACTAAAACCATGGCAACAACAACTCATTCCTAACTATTAGAAGAGGTCGCAAGAGCCATGCGATTGTAATGAGGTTCAAAGAATAACACCTAAAGTAACATTATTTACCTTATGCAAAAATAGTCCACGCATTTCATTATACATGGTCTCTATAGAATTCCTCAAATATAATTATGCGATGAAATCAAAATGATTCAGAAAGTACTATGAAAAATTTCAAAACAATCTAATAAAAATGAAACTCTTCATCATTCGAGAAAAAAGTTTTAACATTTCGACTTATTCATTATTCTTCGTAATTTGGCCACAGATTATTGTGCTGTTTCAAAAACCCATGTACTTTTAAATTAACGTCCTAACTGCCGACCAGATATCCCACAGTTTATCCACAATTATTTATTTAGAATTTGACTTCTCACGTTTAAATTATATAAATGTAGTTTTTTGCATTCTTGCCTCTTGTTTCTAAGAAATCATCGCAATTTGGTCATATTTATACCATTTTAAACACCATTTTTTGCTAATTGTAACGAAATCAATGTACAGTTATGCGTTACATGCTATTTTTCATAACAAGAAAACGAACATTATGTAGTGGATGACGCATAACGTCAGCTTATATATGTAACACACAAATAAAAGAATACAGGATAAGGAACCTGGTCGGAAAACCATGAATGGATTCTCCAAATAAAGAAGTAACTTAGAAATAGTTTTATCTTCGTATTTCTCACTACCTATTTTTTTAAAAATAATCGTTTCAATATAATTGTTGCAATCACAAAGAACTCACTGTTTTCAAGTCTTTGAGTAGACAAGGAGGACGATTTGACCTATGGAAACTTGAAGTGGGAAAAGTCGGTAAAATCATGATGTCTTGTGAACTTTGATCAGTGTTGAGCTGTTGACTGCTGAAACCATTCGATTATTTTAAATAGAACGAAAAATGGAACAAAATGCGGATTGCAATTTCTCAAGAAACAACGACTAAAAACCCTTTAAAGGTACCAATATTGATGCAAATGCATCACTGATTTCCCAGTATAATATAGAGAAAAATTATTCACTTACAGTAACATATAGGAAAAATATACATGAAGATTAAAAAGATCGTACCTAAGTTATTCACCTATGTGGAACTCATTGACACAAAAATTACATGTTAATTCCTATGAAAAACAAAAATCTTTCACTGAGTAACACTCGAGCTTGATTTGAATTTCCATTTGCACTTACAACTGCCATATTAGTTTACAAAACAAACGCAAATGTATCAAGCTTTAATATCAACACTGCTGTTGATAATATAAAAAATTTCATTTAGCAGTATGCAAAAGTTGTGTGTTTGCTTACCTAAATTACCAATTGTTTAACCAAGCACTGAACTATTAATACTCATAGTGCATTTATTTATTAATGTACACAAAAGAAAACAAATCTTTCTTCAAGAAACAGATGAGGCACAAAGCACAAGAACATCATGAATAACTAAATAAAGAAATAACGTGCAGCTCACCGTAATATAACGCTCCCATCACTTACGTCATTAACTGTGGATGATGGTACTGGGCTTGGGCATCGGTTTACACTCATACTCGTAATTTCCCGTCAATTCCTTAAAAGATTTCCGTATTGACAAAGTCACATTGTGCAGTCCAAATGTTATTTAGTATGCGTGAAGTACGAATGAGAACGTTCTTATAATAAACATTGACGAGATAATCAAAGGGGGGATGTGAGACATCGCCTCTTTACATCGAAATTGTAAAAATCAGCGATTTGAATGCAAACATAATAAAAAAGAATACCTATTAATACATAATCTCTGAAGAAAAACAAAAAATTGCATTTGCATGAAATAGTACATGGATGTGGTACGGACCCAACACCACGTTTTCGAAAAATTCCAGTCAATCATGTAACTCATTTTATATGCACTTCAACATTGTTGCTAAGAAAACATCGAGACGTAGAAACATGCGAAATTTAAGAATAAACTCATGGCAAACAGAAAAACAAACCATTGATTTCCACTTTTAGACCCATTGACCTATCAAAGTGAAAATCTAAGGCATAAACGGCTGACGGATTCATTACTATGACATTAAATAATATAAGATTACAAAAGAAAAATAACAACTAAATGGCTAGTTTTTTCTATTTATAAAATACAAACCAGTTATTCAGAAGATTCGTAATATGTATATACCAGAATTATGGAGAACAATTGACATACAAAAGACAAATACTTGACTACTGAAAACGGTGACATAAGCCAACAAAGTACCATGCAAATAATGCGCATCGATCGACAGGTGATGGCAAGAGAATGTTAACATGGAAAATCGACACATGTTTACTGCACAGTAAATTTTGCTAGAGCTCATATTACCTCTAAGAAAAGAAAACAAAACATTGGTCGATGACACCTATACTCCTACTATAATACCAACTTTAGAACTCAGACTACGTTTTCTTTCGCAAATTCTACAATGTGCTTCAACTAACCATATAATGAGATTTAACATCCCTAAATCATAAGCCTTAAACTCAACACTCAACTAACCAGTAAGAAGTTCTACATAAAAAACATTGTACAAGTGTCAAGCATTGAGCTATTTGAATCGTTGTCGTACTTTCTTGTATTTTTCACTCATACGATCCACGCTGGAAGCAAAACGTTTGTACCCATTAGCAAAGTGGAAGCATGCAACAAGTAATAAAGCATAAGTCTCTTGCACCAGTTTTACACCGTAGAGAAGTACATCCTTCGTCACCATGAATACCAAAATCTGAAATAAAAGCTCGTTCTGCATTAACAAACATTACAAAAAAGTACAGCATATAGACATTTTAGAAAAATATGAAATTTATATACAACATCTATGGTCACTATCAGTAACTTCAATTTTCAACTAGGATTAAAAACAAAAAACCTGACGAACCAGAACGACTTTTACAAAGTAGATAAATTATCAAATCAATGACTTATGGTGCAATCTAGCAAATCCTTTTCATTTATAACAATATTTCTTTCCTTTTTTATTAAAATGAATGAATAAAAGTGAGCGCCACATCAATACTGTAATTATCACATAAAAAATCCACTATGGCGCATTGGCGGATGTACCACAGTAATACGAAGGGCCGAATTAGACCAAATAAATTCGCGATCGCCCTTACGTTTAAACCCGTCACCCTTCTCGGTACAGTAAATTGGCACCAGAAAAATTTGGGACGATAAGTACTACATGCTTCGTAAGGAGTGTTCAACCTCAATCAAGACCACGCTCGCACTCAATCATCCACAATATCACCTTGAAAAACAATGTGTAGGTGCACTCTACACGGATTAATCTTCGCCAAAACTTACTTCATCTTATAAGTGCTCAGATTCAATAACAAAGGCAGGAATGCACATAAAAACAAACAAAAGTTGATTGTCGCACAGACCCGATGAGTAGCAAGGTCATATAGTAGATCATAAGTTAAAAATTAAAGGATTTATGTGTGCACACATAAAAATTAAAAATTGGTTTCCACCATTGCAGTGTTTCCAAATATTGTTTCCCATTCAAAAACTTGTATTTATTGAACACGTTTAAGTGATAGTTGGTAGAAGAAAATAACATAGAGTAGGTTCGTGACGTTGATCTTTCTCACTTTCGTTCACTGTATTATTTAGCATTTATGCAGAAATTATTGGAAAAAATAATGAAATATGAATTTTGTTATTATATTAATTTTTGTTTATTATAATTTTACATAAAAACATATTCTTCTGTATGGAACGTTGAATTCAAAACATCAAAATAATCAAAACCATCGCTCGCAGTTCATGCGATTTCTTTTTTTCTGTTGCACATCAACCAACTTGGAACAATGGATACAAACGATTACGAACGTGGGCAGTAAGTTTTGTTGAGAGCCGTTGTTTAAAAAATTATGCTGAGCAATTCAAGTAGAAGTTCAAAGTATCTCTCACTTCATTATTCTCAAAATTATGTTTTGCACTAATCTCAATCCGGTTCTGATTTATACAGTATGTTGTATACATTATCCAACAATTTAACAGCTTATCTGATACGGATATAAAATCTGATCTAATAGCTTACCTAGCTGAATATGAGTTTTAATTAACTTATCATCACTAACTGTCTACTGGAGAGTTACTTATCTCATACATTAGCCTAACTACACAAAACTACTGTTTTCGCAATATTCCGAACACCACATGCATGGAAGTTAGCATTTTCTCAGCACTTCTTGCAGGATGCTTAACAATTAGCAAATCAATGGTATCTAAGCAATAGTATAATATAATTATATAAAATAATATTAATATAGTTTACGACATAGGGCCACATCTGAACTATGACTTTTTTGAAACAAAATTGATGAATAAGAAAAACTGGTAATACATAAGTGTATTAGCGATTTTACGTTCTGCAAAAGCAGCTTGAGGTCCAGCCAAGCTGATCTGAAAAGCGTTGATCGTATCTCGCTTAATCGAAAGCACCGTAAGTATGAGTCCAATCAAGTGATTCTGTTTTACTAACAAAAAAGAAAGCATCTTGACAATCTTCTAGTTTTTGAAAATACCATTGGTGTTTTTTCTGCCTAATTTGGGATTGCAATATAGGTCAATACAAGCTGTAAGCCTCTACATGTCACCACCTTTATAAAATTGTTTCAGAACAGCCTATGAAAACGATAGACTTTCATGAGTTCAGCAAAGTTTCGTAAATTGCAACATCATCTCGCACAACAAGAACGTACCACGAATTTGGTCAAAGGTGCAGTACAGATAATCTGGCTAATTTGTGAAGGATATGACCGGATCGATTCCACCCAAGAATCACGTTCCCATAAACCAACACCTCGTCGTTCAGCTATCTGTAAATATTATGATAAAATATATACAGAAAAGTGCTTTGTTCAAGCCAGTACGCAAACCTACAACACTTTCATGCAGTAACAAACTTATCACTTCAGTTTCTTTTATCAAAGACAACAAATAATACTCGTTACCACACAGTACTTTGATTTTTGCATTCATACATCAAGGACTACCAATCTTATGAATAGAAATAATGTGAAATTTTGTAGATATACGTGCATTAATGTCAAAAAAAAATCATATTTGTCTACTACAGAATACTTTAAACGTCTTATATGATTAATGCATCACTTCAACACATAAAAACAATTTCAGAACATACGGATAATGGGGAAATAACAAAACGCCTATTGATCATAAAGTCGTTAGATTAAGATAAAAGAGACGCCCATATTGAAGAAAAATCTCCATTTCACAAGTGAAATTATCCTACTTCCGAGAAACGTGGAAGAGAAGAAATGATGACAAATGAATTAAACAAAAAGGAAAACACGATAGAACGAATTAACAAGAAAAGGTGATTTTTAAAAACCTATTGTTCTTAAATTTTAATAACTCTCAAACTTAATATACTTAATCTGAAAGTACCTAAGACATATTGAATATGCAGAACAGGATGGAATATGTAGAAACAGAGCTGCATAGACTCGCGTTAGTAATATAGACGGATGTGTTTGAAGAGGTTATGAAACTATTAACGAATTTATAAATACAGAAAAGGTCTCTTCAATGTCATTGCGCACAAAAAAAAACATCACCAAGGTCAAATCAAAAAACTACTGCAGTTCGCAAAAAGGGTGCAGGGTGGGCAGAGGTTATTGGAACATGTAAGTGTTCCATTGTTTTACATATTTCTCATTCCTGGATATTGATCAGCGTTATCTAACCTTCTATGACACAAGAATGGAAATTCAGTGAAAATTGCTGCTTTAATATGATGGAAAATGGAGCATGATAATTTAAAAAGGCTTTTGTAAAAGCATTTCACTATATGCCATCCGATGAAGTGTTGCAGTATCAAAGGCCATGCAAGTGAAGATGATATTAAAGTTTATGAAACGTTTTGCGAACAATCTCTCGATATAACGACGAATGCCTGTCTGACAACTTCGCGTTAACCAGTCGAAGAACGAAAACGATAAACAAAAGGTAATTTTCCAAATTAATAAAAACGCGGCTTGGTAAAGATAAAAAATTCCATAAAAGGCATTTTTTAAGGTTAACAACGACGATATTTCTAAAACGATTATTACTCGTCCTAGCGAAGCATTTTCCAAAATATAGTTGATTAAACGTTCTCTACACTTCAATACAAGTCATTTGCAAATAACTGTTCTCAAATAAAACACTCTTATGTGGGAAAGCGCACGGCGCGGTGGTGGTGGCGCAGTGATATGCAGTTCGCTGCCGTACCAAAAAACCTAATAAACTTGCCATCCACTAGAGTCTGTGAATTGATGTCAGGTCATAACAATTAAAAAACATTTGACTATTAAAACCACGACGACGACGATAATTCCTACGACCCAAATAACAACAATCATAAAGATGATTGAATAACTCACTTTTTCACACATCAACAGTCGATTTATTAATCTGGAGTATGCTGGGATTGATTGTAATGCTTTAAGATGACGCGGAGATTCAGGTGGTGGCACACGAGCGTAGCCTCGACGAACTACTTCGATATTAAGATTCAGATGAGAAAAAAGGTTCTAAAACGACTTATGGGTTAGTGAATTACGCCATTAGTATCGCAGGCACACTTTAAAAACGCAGGTTTATTAAATAGGTATATATTTTGTGGTCATCCTCATCCTCTAATGTATTCAATTTTACCCACACGTTTGACTCTCAATTTATTAATTCAATAAGGTTATTTATTTATGGCTCACCTAATTTTCAAAACTGCACAATAAATATGCAGATAAATATAACAAAGCCAGGTTAAATAACATTCTGCAGAAATCACACGTCTATGATAGCTTTTCCACCAAACATCATAGTGAGTGAACAACTAGCTCTGCCTTACCTTTTGTACTGTTACTTCTGCATCTACTGCATCGACTGAATCATCACTAGGCTGAAAATACATCCGTATCTGTACGTAAAATACAAATTTCGAAAATCGCTCAAATAAAGAGATCAGAAGATAAGATTCAAAATAAACAAAGCAGAGAAAACTTGATGAACGCTAGAACTTCTCAAATTCAATTTGTAAGTTCGATGACCTACCTCTTCCATTGAGCTTTTGCAGAATTGCATTTTCATATAGTTCCCAAGTCAATCAACAACAAAAGAAAAATGATTGACAATATCACCCAGTATATCCCCCATATTTAAGAACCTTTATAACGATAAAAACCACAGGTTTCTTACCTTTATAACAGTAAAAACCACAGGTCTATCTTTCAGTCGCAAGTCTTTTGCAATAAACTCCTGACCAGCTTTAGAAACATCGACACCGGCAAGATGGAGGTCTAACAAACCCTACAATAGACAACTTTGTGAAAAAAAAATAGATCAAATATAGAGTTACAAAAAAATGTCAGTCCTGCACATACTTTCACCGATCGCTTCCTATAGAAAATTGAGGGTAACTTCACAATAGGCATATGTTCAACACGTAGCACACCAGACAAAGTTATCTTAAAATAAGATGATATTAGCTCGCCAACCGTCATACACAAAGAGTACTCATTTTCTTATTCTATTAATATTCTCTCTTTTCCAACACAACTATCAGAATATCTAATATTTGGGCCCATTGAAATACTACACTCGCATGCAGAAAAGAGATAATTGTTTATCAATATAATTCCTGAGAAATACTATGCACCATTATAAGACGAAATTATCGAAATAATCACAGTGAAAACAAACCTCACGAATTGTTCCCTTTAACTTCAACTCTTTTCGAATAAATTCCTTCGGAATTTGTCCCACGTGTTCAAATTTTGCGAACTAAAGGAATGGTTCATAATGCGGTAAGCATGGTCTTTGAAAAAGGAGAAGTGCTTTGAAACTGGCTGACTACTTTTTAGGAAAAGTGTTTTGAAACTGGCTGACTACTTTTTAAGTATATAATTTACTAATTGCTTGACAATACAACTATTTTTACATACACTATGATATGGCCATAGAAACTACGACATAATACTCACAAGTCGAGAATTACGCAAAAACAATGCAACACCAGCCAGTCCAATACTGACTATCGTACCCTGAAAATGTAGCACTACCCAACTGGAGAAAACTAAAATCTACTTTGATGTATAGTAATCGATACGTTTATGTCATAATATGAGCGACAATAAGATATCTATTGAAAAAACTCTGAAAGAAGTACTGAAACACTTATTAGGAGAAAGCATACCCTAACCATTAGTGCAGCATATTTGTCAACAGGATCAACAAATCGAGTAGGCTGCTCATCTAAAATTTCGAAGCTCACATAAGGCAATGCATCGATGTTTAAATTTTCTATGATAAAATACTGTAACTTCTGCTTCTAATATCGACTAGGCAAATCATTTTTAACACCTTAATAAGATATTAACTTTGCAAGTCAGTCGTCTTGTTCACAGTTGCATACTGGATATTAGTACCAGAATTATACAGAAGAATAGGAGAAACTAACTTGGCAGATATCAGGTCATCGTATAGACCAAACTCCATTGAATCACCTCCACGTTCAAGTGGAGTTTGATGCGCAGTACATCTCACAATCTTTGATCAACGCCAAAGTTTTATACTTCCTTTCGATTCATATACATATGCATGTTCATATATAAAGCTTACAAACTTCTATGTACTTAGGTATATGTGTAAATTATCCATAGCCACAAATTAATGATGCAGGGACATCTAATTTCTGAATGAACGGTAGACGCTAAATTTTCCGTAAACTCAATCTAAAGCTTGCTGAGCTCTGAACATGTCATAGAATACATGAGCGTTTAACATTACGGGAAATGTGTCGAAAAATTGTGTCGAACCACAGCATAATGCGAAGACGGAAATGATATATCTGTAAACAAAAACAGAAAATATACCAATAGAAGCAACATGGCGTGTCACTGTACTCACTACAGGTGGAGCAGCATCGTCCCCATTCATGCCGCTGAAACGTATTGAATATTGTATTGCTTGTTGATTTTTTTTTTGAGAAAAAATTGCACATAGCGTTGGTAGAATAAGATAAGCTCTAAGCACATATTTTCTAACAATGATTGGTAGAGCGGCCTAAAACACTTGTTAGGAAGGTGGGAGGGTAGGAAAATACATAACAGATCTCAAGATATATATATATACTTTGAAGTAATAATCATATATTTTTATTGTTAATCATTAAGTAAGTGAACGGTTGAAATAAAAAAGCAAGGTACATTAACACATTAAATATCGCATCATGAGGCAGGCATTATCATGACACAGAGTTTCAAGAATGACCCAGCGTAAATATGTGCGACTCCACCAACAATAATTGCGTAAACTCACATAATAAACGCCAAGATGACATATTTGTCGTCTACGAAATCGAATGACGATTTAAATGCACCTTAAAAGATCTTACTTAATTTCTGTTGTTCTTTGTCTACTCCTTGTGTCAGTTCTTTTTATACAGGGTGTTACGATGTGCTTTGTTTATTCGAGATATAAACTTTAATAATCATCAAACAACATAGTAGTCTTCAGAAAAGTCATTCTCTGGAGCATTTGGGTAGAAAGGTATTCTCTAGTATGCAACAGCGATGAATGGTGGCTACCATTTCCTCGATTCACCAAATTATCAATTGCCTATAAGATTATTCTACCGCATCGGTATGTTTATTCACATTCTCACTTGGCTTACGAATGTGGTTTTGCCAATAGTTGTGATAAATGGTGTCAGAATTATTTTGGTTCAAAGGATAGTACACAACAATCATTTATGGGGACCTGTACAATGCGTAAAGTGTTATGCTGTCTATTGCGTACTAATGTGTTTGTTGGATTATCTTGTTCTTTTTTCCATAATCATTTCCTCTAATGAATTGTTCGTTATTATCGATAAGATGGATCTTTATTCTTTTACAAGGTTATGTTATTCGAATTTAGTAATGACATGCTGGAATATTGACTATAAGTGCAACGAAATCTAGTCCAAAAATGCTGTAATATGGTTTCGAAAGAATGGTTTCAAAATTTTCATTAAGCTAATTTTTCTTGGTGAGCCTTGGTGCTTTATGTCTATAGGTTACTTGGCTTGTCGCACTATGGCGTCGTCACCATAGGCGATACTTCTAAAGTTCTTTGACTATAATATTGTTTTGTTCTATAACGTAATATTACACGTGTTGATTGGAAGTGCTTGGAATGCAGCTGCTGTTGATATGGGTATTTACTCGGTATGCAGATCAAAACGTTTTCTCGTTTATATGATACTGAAACCGCATGTGGTTAAAGTCAAGCGATGCTTACATATGGTTCTTTAAGAAGTATTTCGAATTGTTCAAAAAATCTTGTATTAAACCAATCAATCTATCTTTCAACCATCCTTAACAAAACGTTTTCGTTTTGCAGTACCATTGATTACTAGTAAGCACATTGAATCATAGAACGGAATGTATTTTTCTTCTCTGTAGCTAATCTCTCATCGTTAGCCTCTCTTTCGCTACAGTAACGCGAGAGTATTGTCATGCTGATTGCTTTTACGAAAGTCACGAAGAGTACCATACGTTTCTTAGACTCTCTGGTTGCACTAAAGTACTCTAGATTGTTAGGTGCTATCCGTATGGTTTTATGTATGTTTTTCAATCAATCAGCTTCTTGTTTGAATCTACATGTAAGCGACAAGGCTGCATTTCATGCATATGCAAATTAGGTACGTGTAGAGTGATACTGTTCTTTAATTCTGCGTTATAAGAATAAGAGCTACATTTTATATGTTTTACCACAAAAGTTTTGGTCGTTTTGGCTCATTGAAATTTTTACTTTTAATTGCTGGCTTAGCTATCACACATTGTACCTATTCCGTTTAATGTTACGTGATCTTACTGTTAATGATGGAATGTTGCTCAGTATTTTCTAGAATGATTGTTCCCAAGCGCTTTGTTTTTGTGTTGTTTTGTTATGTGAAGAGGTTTGCTACAAGTGTAATGGAAGCATAATTTTCAAAAATGAGTTTTGGAATTAGATATATATCTGGATGTAATCCCTTTACTCTTAATGAATGAGTCTGTGAGGCCTCAATTTCTTGAAATGCATTGGTGATTTAATAGAGTGTTAGTTATTGAATTCTTTTTGTATTCATAATACTTTTTAAGTCGTATAACTAAGATAGATTTGCTCTTTGCAACTGTTTCATTCAATCTATACACAACTTGGAAATTGTTTGATTTTGGCCGTGAGACTTATTTAATGCTTTAAAAGGGATGTATAGCTGAACGAGTTCGATTCACGAAATCTTGAAAGTATGAGTGGAAGTTGTATAACTAGTTTTTTGATTGTACTATTCCGTTCTCCAGGGAAACTGCCAAAGCTGATTTAGTTTCCATTTGTTTTCATTCACAATTTTTATATAGTCACAGAGAAGTGCTCTCTACTCATGTATGCTATGGTATCGTTTTCATATGTATTTTTATCATGCAAATTTTTTAGGTGATGCTGTGATGCGTCGTCAAACGTCTTCGTCTTCGTCAGATCGTCGCGTGCACCAGCCGAACTCACATTTTCGTAACATGATGTCCATGATTACCGCTGTGCTAATTGCTATAGGAGCGATCTTGAGTTTCTTGATGCAAGGGCTCAAACGACTACATCGTGGAGTGAGTCTTATTGGCCTAGAATTCTCAATATACTAATAGCTATCGCTCTAAACCTTATAGATTTATATGCTATTTATCATAATACAGTGTCAATGCTTGTGAAATCTTACTCTAAGTAGTAGGGCCTAGGTTTTCTTCTATGCAGTAGGATATGTTCAATTTGTCCGCATAGTTCGACATGCATGGTTCGGCTTCGAAATCATGGATGGGTTCATTTTTGACATACCGCAGCGATAAAAGGGCTTAAGAAAGCGAACTATCAGCGAAACGTTAGTAGTGGTTTTAGGTCCATGTGGATGTTTTTGTAACAGCGAGAAGTCTCGTTGATAAACCAGTTTGCGAGTTTACGAAGATTGCTTTTTCCAGTACGCCAAGTATCAGGTGGTGAAGTATCATCATGTTCCATGCTCTCCGCTCACTGCACACCGATTAAGTGAGTTACGAATTTTTTTCTGTTTTTGTTCCATTTGTTCATTATTCATTCTATCGTTTCTTTTCCTATTCTTTTAGGTATAATGCGCAAGAAAATCTTGGTTCTCGATTTAGATGAGACTCTTATTCATTCACATCATGATGGTGTTATTCGTCCAATGGTAAAACCTGGAACACCATCTGATTTTACGATAAAGGTGTGCCTTAATGAATTTCTTGAATGTATCTTGCGCCAATTACTATTCCCTGTGTAGTCTATGATTTTGTTTTCAGTTGATTCTTAACATATCTTTGTAAACGCGTAGGATTAGAAGTTGAGCTTCAGAAATGTTTACAGGCTTAATACTTGTATTCAGAGGTAAGATATACCTGTGTAATAGTTGGCCGTAATTAAGGTAGTCATCGATCGCCATCCAGTGAGATTTTCTGTTCACGCTAGGCCACATGTGGATTACTTTCTTTCTGTTGTGAGTCAGTGGTATGTAAAAAAGTTTTTCTTCAGAATGTTTTGTTTTTATCGATTTCTCATTACTTTTAATTAACACGATGGCTTTGCCCTAACTGGTTGGATTTCATACATACTTAGTCAAGATTCATAAACATATTCGGAATTATAGAAAATTTTTAAGAATATTATGCATGCTTTTTCTAGGTTTGATCTTGTAGTCTTCACAGCAAGTATGGAAGTGTACGGAACACATGTAGCAGATAAACTGGATAATGGGCGAGGAATCCTTAATAGAAGGTTCGCAAATTTTTTATTTCTTTTTGAGCATACTTGTTGTCAAACGTACTTTATTCAAATGGCTGATTTTTCGGCGGTTTCGGCTTCTTCAGAGCTTAGGAAGGTGAGATTATTCACAATTCGAGCATCGATAAACCTTTACTACTCAAACAGAGAAAATCGTCAAAGAAGCTTCAGTGGGACTTTTACTGTGTATATAAGGAGATCAATTGCGTGGAAATCTTATAAGCGAACAATAACCCTTAACCATCAAATAACACTCTCATGTACTTTTACAAGTCATGTGTGATCTCAAGGCATTATCTACGATTCAGAATTGGATTCATGGAAATTCATCCAGAATGCGCTAACAATTTTGCGCTCTGGAGTTTTCCATTGTTGAGCGATGATAGCGGCTTACATTTTCAAAAGCATCACTTTCATGTATCTGTGATTTATGTGTACATTTTGAAATACTTCACCTTGATCTAAGTTTTATCACTGAATGCTCTTTTACGCGAGCACAGAGTGGCCTCCCTGTTTCGCTAAAGTATTGAAAAGTTTGTTAATTTTGTCAAGTTGGTAGTGCATCTTATTTTTTATGTTTATTGTTGTGACCCTAATCGTGAAATTAGCAATAGCGTAATAACAGGTATGATTTCTCTCAAGGCGTTCAATCTATTATCCATGGTACTGTTCGGTACTTAACATTTTTTTACTTTTTGGACATAACTTGAAGCTTTTTATAATACAATTTTTTCGATCTTTTCAGCTTCTCAAAAAGCAAAACTGACAATACATTGGGTTTTTCAAATAATTTCGAAATTTTTTCCGAAAAAATCATTGTTTTGAGTCTAAGAAAAAGCAATAAGTGAAGCATTCGCTAAGCCTTTTTACAATCATGCTGTAATAACCTTATTTTCTAGGTATTTTCGTCAACACTGCACTATGGACTACGGTGGATATACGAAAGATTTAAGTGCTATACATCAGGATCTTTCATCCATTTTCATTCTAGACAACTCACCTGGAGCCTATAGGAAGTTTCCTCGTGAGTTAAGAATTTTCCGATTTTTGATTATTTCTTCTGTTTCTCGAGTAAAGTTTATTGCTACTTAAGTTTAAAAGCATTTCAATAAAATCGTCCATTTTAGAGAACGCTATACCCATTCCTTCGTGGTTTTCTGACCCTTCAGATACGTGTCTTCTGAATTTGTTGCCATTTCTTGACGCACTACGATTCACATCAGATGTACGTAGTATTTTAAGTCGTAATCAGCAGAGCTTCAATCAAGTCTGGTAGCACCGCTATGCACATTCACTAATCATATTTGTGAGTTTTACTGCGTTTGTTTTTTTTTTCAAATGAAAATGGGCCTCACAATAAATGTTAATATCGTTGAATTAATTTTGATTAATGGACATTATTACAATGTTGTATTTGAATTACCATCTTTTTTGTCAAGCTGTTGCTATAAAAAAGCAATAATTCCTTGTTATCATCAATGATACAAAAATTTGTTGAGTTGATTGGGAAAAATCTCGTCTGTGTTATCACATTTCAAATGAATTATGTGTACCCTTTTTGAAAAAGTCGTTCTCACAAGTTTCGAAATTGCACGTGGTTTCTAAGAAATCTTGACTAAATCTTTTGATACTTTCCAATCAAGTGTCAGCGTTTCAGATTTTGGTCGATCCGCATAAGTGGTTAGATCAGCTAGGTTCGTACGTACTACCTTCTTTTCGTGCAACGGCATACTTTATAGTACGGATATTGTATTGCAAAGAAAGTGCTAAAATGTTATGTTTCTTTCGTTCTATTCTTGAATTGTTTATGCATACGGAAGTTGAACTCTGTCCTATGCGCTTTCCATGCACGTTTATATACTTTACATTCGCTCATTTGTTTATTTTATTATATTTGCCAATCATTATTCTAACTATTAATATGCGTTTTATTCCTAACTTCGACATCACTGACCTACATATCGTGGTGTTATTCATCTTGTTGTTTCATACTGTTTTTCGAAAGTGATGAGATTGGTGTAAGTAGAGAATGATCTGATTTTTTGAACGTGTAAATTAGTACTGTTTTTGAATTCTAATAATTAACGAAAACGAACTGGTGAGTTATATTTATGAGCAGTCGAAGCGTCTTAACTCGATGAAATGCTGGATTTTTAGGAAATTTTTTAAACGAGGGATACTTCCTCTTGTGGGTTTTTGTTTGTAATATGGGTCATTTCTACATTTATGACCTTCGGAAAATGGATCCACACACAATTTCTTTCTTTTAGATCTGTTTGATTCACATAAAGCGATTACCATGTTGGGATGTACTAGCGAGGAGTGGAGCATTTATTTTTTGTTGGCGCATCTTAAGTTTGCCTTGCTCGCTTCCAATGTCTGTTGTTCTGTTTTGATTCTAGTTAAGAAAGTGATATGATAGTTCACGTTTGTGCGCAGCGATGGACAATTCAATGCTTGGGATCACGATGTACGAAATTTTAAATCATCCAAATAGATCCTGTCCTGTAGTATTCAGTTAGGGTTATTGTTACCTACTATTATTTTTTTAATGAGGTTTAAGAACATTTAGATTTTGACTAACCTTAGCGCTAGTTAAATATTCCTAAAGTTGATATTTTTTCTTACTGAATGTTTCACATCTGAAAAGTACCGTGGAATTTCATAGACGATGTAAGGTGCAAATCATTTTGAAATCACAAATTATTTGTGGACGCAGTTATTTCGAACAGCAAAGTTTTTTTTTAACTACAATGCGAATTATTACTATTGGTTCTCCCTACTGATTGTATCGTACCTTATCGCGAAAACTATAGGCTTGAACCCTTAACTGACTCATTTTTTGGGATCTATATGTCATTGTTGTTATTGTACATTTTTTTCCTTTCCGAATGATAGTGAAATTTGGATATATGCACTATAAATGAAAGAAAAATGCGTGCTATCTATCTATCAAGACCAATATACCATTGTTTTGTGCTGAAAATGAATCCAGTTTGGAAAAGTGTTTGTGTGATAAAATGATTTCGCTATAGAATACAGTCGAACGAGGAAATAACGTAAAAATTTCTTAATAGAGCTCATTCTGAGATGGGATCAAGTTCTACTTTTACGGTTGTGCACCACTGTGACCTCAATGATGAGTCTTTATGCAATAAAAGTAGAAAACTGTTTTTTTGAATGCACAGAACAGTCGCTTCTAGTCTTATTCAAATGTATTCATTTCGAAGTAAATGAAAATGAGGATTAAGATGATTTTTGTTCTAAGATATCGAACAGTACATCGATTTTCTTCCATGTGCATCAAAGCAGAGAAAGTACAGGACGCTGTGACCTTATGGAAACGTTCCTCACTGTGCCTATTTCGAACTATCACCACGCTTCAGCTTTTACTGAAAATTTGATTATTATCACTATTGAGGGTTCCGCATTATCTGTTTTTAATCGTTTTTATTCGCTTTTTGGAAAAGATTGTATTGTACATTGAAACTACTGAACAGCTGCATAAAATTGTGATTAAGGTTTTCGCTTTGCTTTGATATGTTTAATTCAGTTCTAAATTTGTTCAGTAGTTTTTTTCTATTTTCCGAAGTTTCCGGACGGGATCGGAAGTCATTTGTACCGCAAATGTTTCAATGTATTATTAACGATGCTTCATGTTGTTAAATTCGTATCAAAATTTTGTATTAATAAAAATGTAGAGTCTCGTAATCTGTATTTTTTTTGTGATGCAGTTAGAGTATTCATCTTTGCTTACAATTGTTTCAATTTTACATTAGTTATGGTAAATAAGGAGACACAATGACACGTAGACCCGATTAAGATCGCAGCCGTCCCACGAGGGCTACCAAGCTCGCCATCCCTTCGAAGTCTGTAAATTTGTACCAGAAAAATCTGGATAGGATAAACAGCATATTACTTGGCGAAAAGTAATCACCTCAAATCACCGTATAGATCAGGCTAGTATTCTACCACCTCCGAGATATCACGTAGAACACGAATGCGTAATACGGATCTATTAACGTTAGGCCTATCTCATGATAAGTGAATTGATCTGTAACAGTCTTACTTAATATTCTACGCATTTGAGTTATTCAGAAAACTTAGAGCCAGAACCTTATCATAGTTTGGATCTAGTGGGAATGAGACACGCTTCTTACAAATATCCGATCTATAGGCAATGACAGCTGAGCTTCTGCTTTGTTGTGAACAAATTTGATGAGGTTTTTACCACTAATTATTTCGTTTATGTATTCAAATGACTGGTCAATTATGTATATGGATGTAGATGTTGAATGTCAACGAAACTATGTTACAATATTATTATAAACAAAAAAAAGTTTGAAACCGATATACAAAAAACGACAAAGTACTACTGTAGTGAGTGGTCATATTTAATATGATGTTACAATAATTGGAATTAAAATATGTGTACTTCTTTAAGGCATAAACAGTACGACCGTTTATTTATATTACGTGATGTTTGGTATTCTTGCTTTTCATCAGATTATAAAAATTACGTTTGTAAGCCCAGAATGTCGATTTAGTCTTTTAGACATCCTAGTTTGGCTCTACGATTCCTTCAGTGTCTCCATGCCGAATCAACATGCAAAATAGTCGTACCTACCTGGACGTCATGAGGCGATTCAATACAAAAGAATTCCATTCAAATCCCATACTCACGATTTAACGTCTTCATAGTAAGTACAGGGTCTCTTCTGGTCAACAACTAAAGCCGTATCCCATCTATCGATTCTACCAAACAGTGAATGAACTCGTGGAACATTCGGATGATTTTATTCGTTATTGAGTTGAGGCTAAGGCAGTACTATGAATGATCTATATAACGCCTTCATAGTAACCACAGAGTCTAATTTAGTCAACAATTTGGGTCCAATCCAATCTATAGAATCTACTAAACAGTGAATGAAGTTGTAGAACATTTGGATGATTTTATTCGTTATTTAGTGAGTTGAGGCTGAAGTAGTACTATAAATGATCTATTATATTGAGGCAAATTATAATATATGCGGGAAATGACGGCACTAAATATTTTATTAAGTCGAGAGTGAGAAAGTCATTCAGTAATACGTATAATAGGGTTATTTTTTTCCTTTAAATCTACTTAAATATGAGTCGATTTTCATATAAGCAAACCGTAGAAAAACCGATAGCTTTAGTTTTTTTTTAGATCGAAACTGATTCAGTCATGTGATTCACGTTCACCTAAATTACGTATTCTAAATAATCCTTAAAGTATCAATATGTATTCATATCGAATTCATTTACGAACATCAATTCGATGCATTTTTGTTCCATTCTTTTTTTTCCTTGATAACTCTCCTGATCTTTGCTCTCAAGAAAAAAAAAACCGTTCATTTGTTCATATATGAGAAGAATTTTCACTTCCGAAGACGTCATATAACAGCAGCTCAGCAACAGCTTCAGTAATAATTTAATACTTTAAATGCTTTTTTTTTTGATCTGCTAGAAAACATATGATGCTACCGAAAAGAAATTGTGAATAATTTAGAAGATGTTCTAATGTTTCTCTTTGTTTACGTGTCACATTCATTGTCTTACGAAGTGAAGTGGCTTCTATAAAAAGCGTTCAGCATGACCGTAATAGGTTTTTGCTAGAATGGTTTTTTTTCCCTCAACGAACTCCTCTATGAAGTGCATTTGACTATCAGATTGATAGTTATATCGTTTTTAACTGATTTCTCTTGTGTTTCAACGATTTCTATACAATCTATATTGATTTTTACACGAGTTATCTGGGTACCCTCACTTAGGTCACTTTCGTCAGTACAGTACTTCTTTGAAAAATAAATGAAGATGATAATATTCAAGAGAATGAAAAAGAAAGGAAAGAGTTAAGAGGAAGGAAAAGATTGATAAGTAAGAACATTAAGAGTGAGTCAATTGTCTGTGTTAATTATAAGCATTATAATTTTATTATCAACTAATGAAATAGTAGAAAAAAAAATGAGAGTAACATTTTAGCATTTTGCTAAAAAAAAACGCTAAAAACATTTTGCTAACATTTCAACCATTTTGCTTTCCTAAAAGTCGTCTCGATTCCATCACAGGAAATTACCATCTACCGATTCTGATGTGTTAAGTAATAATGACGTCATCGTTTCTTTAGATGTATAAGCTTCAATTGAATGTAACAACACAGATTAGCACAGCACGGATTAGATATCATCACTCAGCTTTCAGTGATTGTAGATCAAATTCAACTAATCAATACATATCGTAATACGTTTCTTCATTGGTAGTGTTATCAATTATGTTGCATTCATTAAAGTGAGTAACTTGTAGATAAATAAATTTCTTCCTTCAATATAAGATTAAATGTTATAATGATAAGATAATGATAATAATTACAATAAATAATAATGGTAATAATACTAATAGTAATGTGAAATAGAATATGCATTAGAGTGCTGATTATAAAGAATCAACTGGATTCTCAACCATCAGTATTTTCATATTCAGAAGAAAATTCTATTGAATTAAACAATGTTCATTCAAGAAATGATAATTACGCTGATTATTTTGTTATCATTTATCATATTTTTGTTATTTTAAAGGTTATCCTATTCATTTTCAATGAAAATTTAAAAGAAAAGAAATAATGAACATCCCCTTTCTACACCTCAACCTTAGCTCATCATTTTTTTCTTCTTGAACGTTGCGAAAATTCATCGTTTCATCTAATTATTATTTCTCATTAGTACTACTATCAGTATTATCACATCAGAAACTAATGCTTCATCTCAAATGCCTTGTAGTTTGATCGCTTATGAGGTTTCACAATGCTGCATAGCCTCCTATGCTTCTGCAGGCAAACTATCACAGCCATCTCGTAAACGTCGATGAATTGATACCAGAATAATTAAGGCAGATAAGTCTTACTGAGTTGGTAGATAATGGTCACTTTAAATCAATGAATAGATCAAACTCACACTTACTCAACTTTACAATATCATGATGAGGACGGATGCGTTACCGTATCCCACGAGAACTAATCGGTGCCAAAACTTATCATATCGTTTTTTTTTTGATTTTTTTGCTGTAATAGGATGATCACAGTAGCATTGAGGGATGAATGGCAAAAGCTTTTTCAGTGAACTTAATATTTTCGTCCCTCAATCATTTAAATATTCAACTTGTTCATTTGTATTTAAGCTGCTTGAACACGCTAACGAAT
>KN716282.1:93668-115364 GCA_000816705.1 Dictyocaulus viviparus | reverse complement strand
AATGAATACTTTTAAATATAAATATAAGAATAAAAATTATTTGTTTGAAAAATCGATTATATTCAAATGAATAACTAAACACATGCTGAAAAAGAAAATAAATATGAGAAAAAAAAAAACAAATACAAGTAACTCAATAGATGATATATGATAAATAGTAAATAAAATAAGAACAACAAAATTATAGGTGCAAAGAAATAAAAGTGTTACGTAAACCTATTGATGTTGTGTTAATTTTGAGAGTTAAAGCATCAGGCGGTACTCGAACCCGTGTCTACACGTGTCCGATCTGTTGTGCTAATCGATTACACTACCGAAGCCATCGTTCTGCGCCCACTCCATGCTTCACTTGATCTAAGTGGATAAGTTTATTAATATTTAGAAAAATAAGTAATTAAAAATAATGTGTAAATAAATCGAAATAACATATGACTAAAAATAAACAAGCAAATAACTAATTTCATAAACATAAACACGTCTATACAAAAATAAATAACTACTTTAACAAATAAAAAATTATATTAAATAGGTCAGATAAAATTGAACAATTAAATTGATTAGAAATAAACAACGTAAACAAAACAAATGGATACGTAAATAGAAAACGAACAAATATAAACAGCTAAATAAATTTACGAAAAAAATTTAATAAATGCAAATAAGAAACATTTGTAAATAAAACATATAAGAAAAATAATAACAAATAGATTAAAGATATTCAATAAATAAATTGACAATTATTAGAAATAAAGTAAAAAACACTTTGCTGTAGACAATAATTTCCCCAAAGAGTATAAAATGAATAAATTTAAATAAAAAATGTAAATATATCAAAAAAGGAATATCCAAGAACAAAACAAAACATGTCAAAATAGACTCCTCAATAAAGTGGAGGTATAATGAGGTCAGATTGTAAATGAGAGGTAAATTATGGTTTTGTTCGCCTCAATGTTTCTAACAGTTAGCATATTGAGTTGGTGGATTACTTATGAGTGATTTATGGTTCATGAAGTATAAGCGAATACTCTTGCACCACCCTCAGCTGCCTCATTTATCACTTCTGCTCTTCTCTTGTTGAGATCTTCTTTTGTCACTTCTCTACAACGATCCGAAGTTTTTGATGTTACACGATAACTGCTAGCGGGGCATTGCTTGCTCCATGTTGGTGTATTTGCTGGAGAGCTCTTAGAGGGCTTAACTTGATCCACGTTGGCGTATATACTAGCGAGCCTCTGAAGGTAGGCATTTTTTGGAATTTCCAAACCCCATGGTACTGTTCAGAAACTCGTAGAGGTTTCTAATTAGCAGGTAATACTCGTTGTCAAAACCCTCAATGAATAGAATCAATAATAATCAATTAATAATCAATAATTTAGCACCATCCCTCTGTTTTCACAATTCCTTGCAATGTTCATTACATGACACCTGGCGATTTTAGGCTTTCCCTAAGAGCGTTTTAATATTCTTATTGCTTACTATTGAATTAAGTTGAAGCTTTAGAGTCTCCAGCCATTATAGGATATGCTTCCTTCTATCCCGCAGGTATCACCGTATACGAGAAAGGTCACCATTATAGATGATATTCAGCTATAAAAAAAAACGAACAAAAAACTATCGGGCTTTAACAAATCTTGCCGTCGATTCACTAATGAATCAAATCATCTGAATCAATATTGGAATGTACGCGTTCAAAATTCACAAAATCGTCAACTCATCGATCAAAAATGAGGTACTATTCATTCTCTGATATTTGTTTTACTCACACAAGGTCATAAGCCAAACTTTTACTCACATTATCTACTTCAGATACTGACAAGTCAGTTACAGAATCCTGTGTGATCTTCAGCAACCGAATGATCAAAAGGAGGCGACTTAAAAATCATTTGACGAAACCACTGGGAGAATGTGTTCAAGAATATCTCATTACCTCTTTGAAATATCTCAATTAACATACTGTTTTGTAATTGGTCAACGAGGCAGATAGTTTTGAACTTCACAAAACCGTACTTTAACGCGATAACAAAGTCCTACTTTCAATTTTTGTAAGGACAACTGTATTTGGTGTGAACAACCTCCACAAGCAGCAATACAGTGATATAGCTTGAATGCAACCTCTATTCGAGTCCGTCATAAATGATGATGTTGGAAGCTTTAAGGAAAGACAAAATAAACTAGAAAGTGGATGAATATTCATATTTTCTGTGAGGTACAGTAGTAAGTGAACGTAGTGGAGCAATTGTTGAAGTGCCACAATGATACGCAGGCCCTAATCAAGTTCACGGCCGTCCCGCAAGGTTTACCAAGCTCCCTTTGCCTTCGCGGTCGGTAAACTGGTACCAGAGAAGTCTGCATAAGACAAACACCACTGACTTGGTGAAGAGTTGTCAACTCATATCATGGTGTAGATTAGGTTTGCATTCAGCCGCCTCCACGATATCACATTGAACACGAGTGCGTAGGATCATCCCTCAATAGAGATTGATAAGCGCCAAAGCTCATCTCATTTTATAATAGCTTTGATGGTAAAAGTGAAATCCTCAAGATGTTGATTCAATCAAAACATACAATAATTAAACAAAACACGGAAAGTTTTAAGTAGATCATTGGTTTGTTGAGCAATCGATTGCGCCACTGTACTGTTTGTAATTACGGAATACACTGTGGTTAGGCGTACTAGAATTTTTCCTTTATAATTTATCACTTGTTTTCAATCTAACTCATTTTTATGCTCAGTTAGTGTCCTCATAACTAAGCTTTTCTTGTTTTGTACAATTCAAGCAATTATTCAATATTTATTGGTCGACTATAAAAACTACCGTATACCATACAATTATAGTTTGGTAGTAAACACCGACAATAAAGCGTACACCGTAAAGCACACAGGGTGATTAGCACCTACAGTATAGCTATGAAAAATCAATAATGGAAAAGTTTTCGCAAATCTTCAATTGTATAGAAGACTTGTTTCGTCAATCGTTAGGCTTAAACCATCCGTTGATGAAATGTTACCAAATATATCCTGAAAACAACAAACTATTTAAAGCTTCTACACATAGACTTAGTACATTGTTAAGATGAAAGCTAATTAATTCCCATATTTTCCTCAAACCAAGAGCTTATCATATATAGTAGACGTGGTTTCCTAAAATGTCTAACATACTTATCAAGGAAAAAAAATAGACATAATTGACTGATCAGTCCAGAATTTGATGATTTCTCTAAGGATCAATGATCTATCCGAGTTTTTGAGTCAAATATTTGAATTGTTTCATGAATCAATACTTCATTAGATTCCTTAGCTCAATGACTGACTCACTTGATGCACGCCGAACACATTAAAAGTATTGTCATTGTGATTCGTTAGGTTATTGTCGAAAACGAAGGTACTGCTTTCATGAGGTGATGACGAAGAGTCCAGGGTTTGTGAGGGTGTATTGTCAACAGGAACGAGAAATTCCGATAAGATCGCTGCATCGAATGAATCCACCAACCTCTAAAATACGGTGAAACAACAATGAAACACATGACAGTACTAATACCATATTCGCTCGTGATGATACAATTATAAACTATATTATTTTTAAATGTTAGGAAGATCCTACCTGTTCATTTTCAATAGTTTCTGCTGTTCCTTTATCGGCTGTTTCTTGTTGAATGAGATATTGATTTTCATAAGACTTATGAGAAGGAGTAAATACTGAACTATGCGATTGCGACAATAGAGACTCATTAGAATACAATGAATCAGATGCTGAAGGAGAAGTGTCTGATGATGGAGGAGTTGGAAGAATGTTCCGGATTTGAACAAAACACGGTGGCGCAACAGACCACGTTGAACTTTCTACATTACATGGACTGTACATATGTGAAGGTGCTAGCAGTGTTGGATTGACAAGTGGAGAAGAAGGCGATCTGCGGTTTGTCAGAAAGTCATGATGATGTATTTGTTTAGAGAAGGACGGATAATACACTTCAGTATGATGATGAGTAGAAGCTGAATCGATTCCATCTAAAATGCACAAATAATCCTGTGCTTGGACTGACATCAAGCAAATCTACAGTACTCACCACAACCCATTTTAAGACGTGAATGCGGAGCTTTCACGATACCATATCTTTCGAATGGAAAATACGTAGGAACGTTACGCGGCATTGCAGATGGTGGAATAGGAGGTATTCTGAATAACAGGCATTCATCAGCCAAAAAAAAAAAAAGAAATCATGTATTAGTATAAAAGCGACGTTGTAAAGACATTAAATAATTTCAAGCATATAACACTCATCCAGAATTTATCTGGTTTTTTCGTTCTGGAATTCTAGTCCATTTTCTATAGAATAGAGGAACACCCTCATCACTCACCCGTGCCCTTTATACGTTGGAAAAAATGAGTATTCTCCTTGCTTAATACGTTTCCATAAACGATTACCGGCTATGGTAATATGTTCACAAGATTGTAATGCTCGTGAAATATTTGTAAAGTTCATCTAAAACACATCAAATAATATTCTATAAGAATAATGAAAAATCGATACTTGAAAAAAATCAATATTCAAAGATTTTATTACATTCGTCCCCATTGCCATATTATATGATTCAGTGAATTCTTTTGTATCCCATATTCGTACACCAAACGGTCCACCATACCACGTGCAAAGATTTTCTTTACGAGAATCGTTCGTCAATAAATGTAGAATATAACGAAGTAACGGTGATGCACAACATTCTGCAATATGTCGTAATATAAAGGGTAAAGGTACATTGGGTTACCGTACTACCGTAACTGTACGAAAAATTAGTGATCGAAGAAAAAGCTGGAGATCAAAAACAATGCTTTATAAGAAAACGTTACTAAATAAACGATACAAAAAGTATAGTCGTCGAAATAAGTCCTCAAGACTCATGAGGAAGAGGAGAAGTTGTTTGCAAAAGTTGATGAATGAGTGCTTTATTTTATAGTATTCTATGATAAAGAACAATAGATAAAGAAAAAAGGTCTATTGAATGAGGAAAAGCTTTTAAACGACAACTCAGTGATAAGGCTAACTCACTTCGTAAAAAAACAACTTTCTCTTCACTCGACAACACACTCAATGAGTGATCACCATCGCTTTGTGACCAGTCTAAAACAAGAGGTAATTTTCCGTATTATAATATATATTAAATACAGTTTTTAAACAATATAACAAATTTTAAAGAATAATAAAAATAAATTTGAAGAGCAGCGTTGAAGTTAAACGGACCTTTTCCACTTTTATAGTTCGTGTCGAATGCTTGAACATCGTTGCAAATTCTATCGTTACTGATAACGCTCATGAGTTTCTGAACAAACGTATTTCCCTCATCTTTTACCTCATAAAATACTTCTAGAATGGAGAAAAAAGGTCCGCTTATTCCTATTTAGTTATTCTTCAAACCAACAGTACTTTTAGGAAAAAAAATTGTCGAGGTAATCGATAAAAAAATACTTGAAGAAAATGCTTTTCGATAGAATTTTCAAACCATTCTTCAACTAGTAACAATTTGAGCTTACATTAAATATTGATTTTTAGTGACCTATAATATTTGCACTTCAAACTGGAAGGCTTTGTCATTAAAACTCAACAGCAATAGAGAAAAAAAAAACACCTACAAGCATAGAAATATAATTAGGGTATGCAAAAAAATATTCAAAGTAAGCTATAACTCACCACTGAGTTCGGTGTAGTGGATGGAGGGAAGCATGTTGACTTACGGCAGATTCGATTCATCCGTTTTCTTCCAATGCGATTTCAGTAAGGAATGATCCTGATGAGTCGTTTTCGACACGTTTTATACACGACACGTTACATTACCGAATTTAAAGTTTCTCAAGTTCACACTAACTCACGACATTTTCGTAATCACCTTCTAACCACATGAACATGCCATTTTACCTCAGGTGTCCTGTAACAGTAGGTGTGACATCATTCACTTCAGTTACCGTGAGAAAGTCATCATTCCTATGAACAAAGCTGATGATCGCGGATTTTTTCAAGAAATTATAATGAGGAATACTTTACAGAGTTACGGCACAACCTCATCAAATCGACATCTCCTATCAATCGCACTATTTCTCATATCTAATTTATTTTTTGAATGTATTGAAAGTATTTTTACAACGATAAATATCATAATACGGTCGCTAATCTGAATAATTACTACTGAAATTTAGTTTTTCATCATTGTTCTCTTCAGCTCTTTGTGTTATTCACTCTAGAAAAAATTTTTCACTCAATGTTTTCCTTGGAATCCAACCATTTATTCCTCAATGCAATCTTTTGCTATCGTAGTATATTTGATCTACTAGAGGTAGGAAACCACATTAATGTTTGTTTGAGAAGAATAAACATAAATATGCTGAATTGATTAGTTTTCAAAGGTACAATGTGAAGCAGAAAATTGTAGGACAGTTTCCAATCAACTTTTTGAAATTTTCAATAATAGTGTTATTGATTGTTGATCTACTACTTTCTCACGGTTCCGAACAGTAATGTGAGAATAATCACACCGTTTTTTTTTTAATCAATATTCACACATTTTCAATACAGTGATAAATTGAGCCAAGGGACACGGTCAGTTGGACAGTAGGTCAGCTGGTGGTATGAAGCGGGCATTCATGAGAAGTCCATTTTGAAAAATGACGAATGTTTATTGAATTAAACAAATATGAATTTTTAAGCTGCTTTGTTTGTAGAAATATCGATTATTTACTACTGTTCTTTGATTCGATGAAAGTCACCACCGATTATAAGTGGCGTATTAGAAATATTTTGAATAATCTCATTTTGATATGTTGATAGTAAAAAGGTAGAGGGAAAAAGTTTGTTGATCTTCAATACAATGACAATACTTCAATCGTACTCAACCTCATCTGATATCGAGGAAGCGATTGAATGCATGAATATTTGGAATCTTTAATGATATGTAATATGGTTAACGTCTATTTGCCAATTCCCATCACTCTCGCAAATGTTTATGATATCAGATTATGAGTTTTGTAAGATAAGATCGATCTGTGTCCTTTGGAGCGAAATCAAACTATGGTCAAATCTAGCGTAATAATGCAACACACTACCACTGTGCTACGAGTCTCGTCAGCAACTCATAAAAGATTTAATGTTGACGAGTATTTTGTTGAAAATTGTAAAGTTATATTAAATTGTAGCTCAACGTGCTACCAACCAACGAAGTGCAGTCGCGACAGCTACCGTATGCATTTCTGTTGGTTGTTACTTTCATCTAATAACGTTCTCTTCCAATTTACTATCTTACTCCGGCTGCTTCTCAATTTAAACGCAGCAATTATAATGCATAATAAAAAATATTTGTGTAGAGGTAGAAATGTGGTGAGGGTAATTACGTTTTGCATAGTTCTGTCAGTGAACTCATAACAAACAGAACTTGATGGATAAAAGGTTTTAGTATAGATAAGGATTAGAATAATTTGTCTTTGTACGGATATAAGCTATGAGTTCGTTTCATTCATGATATTGTTGTGTTGATACCAGTGTCGCCATGTACGCTGAAGACCATCACCATGGACGACAATTGCGCGAGAACGAAACGAATGGAGATTCGCTGGGGCCCGCACTACGCGTGATGACGGGCTATCCAAGTAAACAAGTAATATCGTTGTGTTTGAATGCATATAGTTACCAAATTGGAGCTTCTTACCGTCCTCGATAATTCTGATGCTAATCCACCTATCCCTAAGTAATAGAAAACTTAATTTGCCTGGCGTTGAGTTCAGGTGTGAGTTACATGTCGCTGTTATCACACCTACCACTACGTTACACTTACCCTAAACACCACAACAGCAACTGTTATGTATATATAGTCATTGTAATACATATCAAATGTACATTAAGTCACATTAACAATTCAAAATAATCAGGAATAGATGGCATACTCTGTATGCTTGTAAAAGATATTGCACCGAATAATTCTATACCTATATACTTCGGATACCCTCAGTTTTTGGTACTTTCCAGCATTTGATCATGGAGTCAAATACGTATTCTTAGAGGTTTCCGGTTTCATAGTGAATGAAAGGAGTTTCTAGGTTCTCGATTCCACTTGGAAACCTGGTTGTAAGAAGAGCTCATCCTTTCAAGCACCTTTGCCGCCTAGTGAAAATTACATGGCAGTGTGGAAATATCCTTCGAGCTTATAAAAACTAGCGGCGACTCTTCGTAAGGACTTGAGAGCACTCCAGCAACGTTTGTAGAAACATTCGTCCAGATGAAGTTTAAAAGTAGCTTGGCAGTCAATGCGTGGCACACCGGAATCGAACTCACTCATCTTATTTTACATCAACTTAATAAAAAGAAGCGAAATTTCAAAAAAGAACTATATGACTCAAAATTGTTTTGCTAATAAAGCCTCTCTATGATCTTTTTCCATAATCTCCTGAATCACTGGATTCCCGTTGATCATCGACAGAGTCGAGCGGAGCATCATTAAAACTTCCAGTTGTTCCTATCGCACACGAGGATAGCCCAATGAGTTCTTTTCGCTTCACGTGTTTGTTGAGTGTTATCATAAACCTTTTCTAGCGTCTTCGTGAACAGTTCAGACCATGAGCTGGTGGCCTTCCAGCAGTGCGTTTGATGTCCACCGGGATCCAACCGCTTTATAGCTCGTGTCCACCTGTCGTTATTCATATGTGCCACATGTCTGGCCCATATAATCTTCGGAAGCTTGGCCGTAACGGCTGCGTCTCTGATCTTTGATTGTTGGCGTAGTTCAGAATTCATATGTTCTGCCATAATACGAATTTAATTTATCTTTGCCAAAAAAGGTTTAACTTCGATTTTTTCGGTTTAACGACATTTCAAAAAAGAAAAACAAAGAGAACACTTCTTCCAATTTATAATCGGTTGTACCAACGGAGAACATGAAAAACGGCATAAATTTTAAATTAAACAAAACCACTGTCAATTCCATTTAAGCTGGCGTCCATAAGCAACATACGTCACTTCAAAATCGTTTATTAGCGCCTCCTTCAATATAATGGTCCACAGATTAAGCTTTATGTTCTGTGCAAAATCAACAGGCCATTCAGTTGGTAAGTACATTCTATAGATGTTTACGAGGTTTCACTCTGTTGTGCATATGAAGAACATTGAAGAAAGCTCAATATATAGTTTAAGCTCCATTAAATATCACCGAAAGGTAGAAGCTCGCAGTTCGTAGACAATCAATTCGTAGAAAAAAATCGTTGGATTATTAGTAGAAAATAATTTGGAAGTATCCTTTCAGGTAGACCATCAATCACAATCACATTGTCATACCTCAATTTGTATATTATCAGTGCTTTTGAATATAAATCGCTTTCGAGAATTACAGTAATGAATGCGCATTAAAAACAAAGCCCTAAATGAACACATTAATGCTGATCATCTTATGAAGTACGAGGACGAGAATGTTTGTAGAATAGAGCCTTGAGGGAAGCAATTATTTTCCTTGACAGATGTATTGATGATTGACGTCAAGAAGCTGCATCAACAGCTGGAAGCGAATATCACTGATCAGCGAGAGGATCTCATGCTGTCACCAAGTAGAATGGAGATCATCAATATCAACGCTGAAGTCACGGCTAAAAACTGGATGAATAGAAATTTTTGCTCGACTCAAGTAATGTAGTATTGTAACATTTTCCTCAATGAGAAGAACGACAGGATCGAGATGGTCCCATTTAATGCAAATATTCGATATTCGAACTATGTAACATAGTCGAAATGAACATTTGTGGTCTATTGTTACACTGCTACACAGCGATCGATTCGTTTTTTCGTTCAGCCTGAAATTATCGATTTCTGGCCGTCGTTGTCGACCTGTTACGCTGTTGTCGATAAGAGCCAAGCCTCAGGCGAACCATTGAATCATTCCTTCGTTTCTATTTTTATACTATTTTTTTTCTGGACCTATTACGATCCGCAACACGTTTTCTATTCACTCTTAACATCTATCAAATGTTTATCTTTTTCTATCATTGTAGACTTGTAACAGCAGTCTGTTTATTTTACACTTTAGATCGGTATCGTTTTTAGAGAATTCACGTAGAAATCGTATCGATCGATTCGTTCAATGATAAACTGATATTCTTGTGATATCGATTTTTTTCTACTTGTGTTTTTTTTCTTTACAAATGCTTTGAATTGTTTTCTTGTAATAGTTATATTAACATGCTACTTGATGATCTACTATAGAGATTAAAGATCATCTAGTCGTTTCATAAAAACATCTACATTTATAAAAGATTTTCTATTAAATGGTAATGGATTTCCTACCAATTTTTCCTACCATTATACATTTAACGAAAAGATTTTACTTGTATATGATACTTCTGAGCTTATAAAATCAGCATCTAGCTTGATACAACATTTCTATCAAAGATGTGATCTACCACTAAATGCAAAACACATTAAAGATTAAGCAGCTGAACACGTGTTGTAGACGGTTGAATATCCTCAGGAATCCAGTCAAACCATCCGTCCAACCAGGATCGATAATTAACCATCCAGAATACTTTGGATATTCAATCAATAATAACGCAATAACAGTTGGTCATCGTAAATCATTGTAGGTCACTAGCTGTGTATTTAGTTATTTACGAAAATTTGTAGGAAAACTATTGTGTGACGTCATTGAAAAGCTATACAAATATGCACGATGAAATGCTTAATTTTATGAGAAAGAATAAACGATGAGAAATTTTTCAAAGTTATAATGTTGAAACTTCGTCGTGTGATTAATGATGATGACAAACGTGAACAGATTATTCAATTTTGATTTCCGCCGATTCAGAAGCCATAACAAAATTGAGGAAGGAGGAAAGAATAAGGCGAGTTGAAAAATCACCGTAAAAACCACATCTCAAGCTGATTTGTTGGGACCGAAGTTGTTTGTTGTAAATTTTACTGACCATGTTGTTGTATTTTTTAAAGTGAATCTGAAAAAAATACGTCGTTTATTTTCCCATAATTTATATGATGACAATGAGTCACACATGAAAAGCACAATGTTGTCTTATATCTGTCAACAGTGCGAAACCATCAAGCAAACTCAAACGCACAACCTCAGAGTTATGATGAATGAGTTGTTTACTCATACTGGCTGATTTTCATCAACAATTAACAAACTCATACGTTTAGACCTCAAACTTGCCATGGAGTTATCAACTCATCTGTTATGATTTTTCTAATAGAAATAAAAATTTTGTTTGTCATCATTTATCGTATTAGAAAATTTATTTAATTTATTCAAAGAAATAACACAGCGTATATTTAAGAAATGATTTCTCCTATCATTTTATCAATGCTTATCATTAAAGTGAGAGTACAACGCGATCTTTTTCTTGTTTTCCTTTTCATTTTTACAATATCGTATTGGTTTTTTTTTTCTTTTACATAGCTCAAAGAATGTTTATCGATTATTTGTTATTTCTTCTTATAAATTGTTACAGTAATCCATCAAATGTCTCGTCCACCACAACTTGACAATCTGTTAAAGTTAGACAGTTGGCTGAATGATTTTCAAAATGAAATCTGTCGACGATACGGGGTATTTCTGGAATACCAGAAAAAAATTGAAGAAGTAAGTTTTTTCTTTCAACCCTTTCAGATTCAGGTGAGTTGAGTTGAGTTTATGAGTTTAATAACGTTCGTCTGCCCTTATGGAACAGCTGACAACCTCATGTAACTGAAGTATCGAGTGACGTAGTCTACTTTACTAGCTAATTTAAACCATACTTTTGATTGAATACCTATTTTCAATGAAAATTTATTTTGTTTATTCTCTTGTATTTGATATTTACAGCAAATCATTATGTTCAAAACAAATTAGGCATATTCACTTGAAACATTTTAATTACCGTAGTACCTAATATGTGATAAAGTTCAAAGTTCTAATCATATTTATGATCTACAAATAATAAATACGTGAAGAAAAAAGCGAAAAAGCATTAAATCAATTATTAATTTCTCTTAACTTCATATATTTTAATTTTGCTACTATTTTAATAAGTATAAAAATTCAAATATCAATTAAACTCAGAATTGATTGATCGATTCCCTATCGATTGAACTAGTGGTTTTTGATAATTATTAATATGATTCGATTTCATAATAGTACGAGAGAGTCTTTTCAAAGAAGTTCCGTTCTAGTGCGGAGGAATTGAGCATTTCACTCAAGGTTACAAAAATTTCGGTCTACTTGTGCAATCGGATAATTCGGTGTTGTGCCACGAATGGGCTCCTGGAGCTGATCAATTAGCACTTATTGGAGACTTCAGTAAGAATTGAGCATCTATTCGAACTGTAATTTTTCAAAGAAAAAAAACCTTCGTAGAACAGTAGAAAAAATGGAAAAGAGGCTGTTATGAAAAGAAAACACATAAAGATGAAATACTAAAAAAATAGATCAAGTATTAGAAATACTGTGATTATTTAAACACAAATTACGTAAAGAATAGATAGAAGTGACCGTAGCACTAAACGAACTTGATTGAAAGTACGCAGGTTCAAGTCCGCGTCAAGGCAAACCAAACTACCCACCTCTGAGCAGTCGGTTAATAGGTAAATGACTGCTGAAGTCATTGCACCTAAACATTCCGATATCATGGACAAAGCCACTGTGTGGAGCATCTTCGCATGAAGATGGTTTACAATTCCTACCCTTACAATTTGTTAATGAGAAAAAATACAATAGAATTTTTACAATCGTTTTTCGTAAACTTCCTTAATCATTTCCTGTATGCGTACAGTAGATGCCTAGCGATTTAGATCAAATCGGATAGCCGACTAGTAATGATAAGTATTAAAATAAATGGTTTCGTAATTAGTTACGTCGAGTTATACAATAAGCGTGGGTGAGTTGATCGATTTCATCGAGTCACTCTTAATCAATCTCATCGTTGGTGGAAGCAATCCAATACGCTTATTCTGTGCAATGGCTCAAAAGGGCCAATTGTTCAAAGACCATGGTTTGTTATCATCACCGATTATTGTGACAACAATTACGGCTGGTGTGTGATGGAAGGCACGGTTTGCTGCGGTGCGGAGTTTAAACATCACGTAACACAGCGTACCTCATCCCACTGAGCTAGGAACCTTCCGCATATTCGCATTGCTGTCGTACAATAACTTTTTGTGGTTTGGTTTGTACGTATATTTCTTGTTATTCTATTAAACAATCATTTATAGATGGTTGGAATCGTGAAACCCATAAGTACACAAAGGAAGGTTTCGGTAAATGGCGACTTGTCATTCCACCAAATTCTGATGGATCTTGTGCGATTCCACATTCTTCCATCGTTAAAGTTTGTTTCCTTTAAGGTTTCTAGAGAACATATCATTTTGAATTATCTTAGTGCACCGGGATAAGGTAGTTTTTCTTTATTTCTTTTTTCCTGCTCTTCATCTATGAATTTAGAATTATAATTATTAGTATGTAACTCGTGTAATCCTCTCTTATCTTTGATTATTTCTTTTAAGCGTAAAGAAGATGAGATGTAATGCAGTGTAAAGATTTTTTCTTTATTCATTATCCTTCTCTACTATTTCGTAATAATTTCTAATATATTATTATAGATTGCTGTTACAAAGAATGGCAAAACTATGGACAAGCTGAGTCCATGGGCGATGTACGTTACACGTCCAAATGATTCTGTAGTCTATCACCAGGTTACACTATTTTCAATAATGCAGTGTTTGCAATACTCATATCTCTTTAAATCGGCTTTGCACAGTATTGAGTGTTCCCACCTGTTTACGTGGTGTTCAAGTTTACGAGATCTACGTTAGTTGATGAATGACAGTAGTATTGAGTTCGTACGAATCCTACTTGCTTGTTCGGTTGTTTTTCGTCTAATGCTCGACTGCTATTGTTTAGAATAAACCCACGTTAATGCTTAGCACGATATTATGGGCGATCGCAACTGTTGTAATTGCATATTTTTCTATGCAACAGCATTAGATTGCACGTTTTCTACCCTCTTAGAATTTTAACTTTTTCACAGATACATAATAAGCCGAACAAGGCATATTGATGAGAGTTACCTGCTGATTGTTTAGATGTTTTGCTTTTATATTATCTTGTCCTAATAATGTACGACTCTGTGTTAATGTATGAGAGCTTAAAGAGTTCTTGTAGACTGATTCCCTTTATGATTTCCGAACTTTCCGCATTTCGAGCATTTTCTTAATGTTTGTTTACCCGGTGATATTGCTCACCAGTGTTATAAAAACAGTATTTCCCATAGTCTTACTTTAAGGCGTTGGGCTTTTGCTTCTGCTTCTTTACCCTAGCAAAAAGCAGTGAGAAAAAGGGATGGTCCCATTACGTATAAGGCTTTAAAGCTAATAAAACTGTTAATTGTGAAGTCAAATGCTTGGTTGTAGTATTTTCCAGTTTGTAACGCAAATTCGTGGTTCCAATATGACATTGGTTCAGTTGACCCTGGGGTCGACGTCAACCTGATTTGAAGCTGCATATCGCAGTACTGTTAAAATAATGTGCTCCCACGATGTTGAAATAATTAGAAAACTTGGGACCTTATTTAAACTTGGGTGTTCTTTTCGTAATTGTGAATGTCTAATTGAAGTTATTAGTTGTTCAAAAGAGTGTTTTTCATGTCTAGAGTTCATACAGCAATATACGTATAATTTTTTTTTATAAAACTTGAACAGCTGTTATCTTTTTATTATATTTGTCAAATCTAACGTAGATGTAATAAAGTCGTGGGCATGTAGCACATTTTTTAGTTGGAGATTTCCTGCACTGACGAAATTTTAGTCAAGTCTAAAGCTGAATAGACTGCCTATGTATCAGTTTGTATAGACAATAATAATAGAATTTTGTGTGTGATTTCAGCAATTTTACAATCCTCCCGACAAGTATACGCTTAAACATCCACGACCTTCGAGGCCAGCATCTCTTCGTATTTATGAAGCTCATGTTGGGATCAGCAGTTGGGAGGGCAAAGTCAACACATATCGTGCATTCGCCGATGACGTTATTCCTCGAATCCATAGGCAAGGTAATTTAAGCTGTTATTAGACGATTTATTGGTTTGACCGCCTCAGTTTTTATTTTTAATCTACATGTGTGAAGTAGTTATTTCTTTCTCATCTTTGTTTATATTGATTGAATATGAACGGGAATTGATTTGTTTCTGTGTACAGTAAATGCAGCTTGATATGGCACTTCTGAAATGTGTTTTCCGAAATATTCACTGTATTAACAATAGGCATAAAGTTGCTTCTTGTTTTGTAATATTTATTAATTTATTAGAGTAATAATTTATAACAATTATAAGATAGCAGAAAATACAAAATTTCATTACTCTGATAAATATCTTAATCCCAATTCTAGTGAGCTTTATATGGTACATACATGAAAAATTATGGACAAAACATTGTTAAATGTTTCAACTTTTTGTAATTTCTAATCGAATTTATGTTGTATTTCCTAGGGTATAATACAATTCAACTAATGGCTGTGATGGAACACGTCTATTATGCATCTTTTGGTTACCAGGTCACTAGTTTTTTCGCACCAGCAAGGTTAGTCATATGTGTAATGTTCACGTTGTCTCATTTTTCTTTTGTGAATGATTTGGTTCAATTTCAACATTGAGGAAGGAGTTGAGGAATATTGTCAGGTTTTAGACATTACAATAAAAATATTATGAGTAATTACTTGCTATCAATAAGTTGGTAGCAATTAATATTGTGATAAATAAAACTTGATGTATTCTCAATCTCTGTAAAATTCTTCAAACTCTTCAACTCATGAAAACTTATAAAATAGACCCATGTTTTGTATATAGAATAGAATGTTTACGGTGATCAATATTTATGAAATAAATTTAGCTCTTATTCTTGAAATAGTGCATTAACGATTGGTAAACGCTAACAGCACTTCTTAAAATTGTGCTATACGAGATAAAAGGCCAATGACTAAACTAATAGTTTTGTAATTTGGCCATTGTAACAAAGCACTATTAGTGGCTTTGTCTTATTGTTATCAATTTTAGTCGTTGTGGTGCGCCAGATGATCTTAAATATTTGGTAGACAAAGCACATTCCATGGGTATTACAATTCTTCTGGATGTGGTGAGCACCATTTAAATTTTTTTTTTTATAAAAGAAAATTTTTTTCCACCATTATTTAACGTCTTAATATGATTAATTGTATTGAGCCTTTGGAATGACCACATTGTTGAGGCACATGATCTGTGATCAAATTTATTTGTATGTCTTCCATAATTTCGTTTTATGTGCATTCTCACGCGTCCAAGAATGTTGCTGATGGTCTAAATGAATGGGACGGCACAGATAACTGTTATTTCCACAGTGGTCCCCGTGGAATTCATACTTTATGGGATTCGAGACTCTTCGATTATACTCAGTAAGCGATAAGAAATTTATCACCATGATAGATTATTAAGATATTTTAGCTTACTTACACTGTTGTCTTCGTTTGCTTCTAGATTATAGAAGCCATTAATGGCTTTCACGTCTTTGCATTTATTTTAATCACCAAATTTTCTACATAGATGTATTGCCTATGTGTTACTGGTTCACGAAAATTCTTTCATTGAAAAGCTCGATATATTTCACTATTCAGAATTGAAACTTTGCGTTTTCTGTTATCGAATCTTCGTTGGTGGGTTGAAGAGTATGGATTTGACGGTTTCCGTTTTGATGGTGTCACTTCCATGATTTATCATTCACATGGAATGAGTGAGTTTTTAAACTCAACATTCTTATACATATAGCATAACGAGTTAGTTTAGACGACGATTTTGGCGGAGGATACCCTATGTACTTTGGTCTAAACGCCGATACAGATTCTCTTGTTTATCTAATGTTGGCTAATGACTTTTTGCACAAAAAATATCCGCAAATAATAACAATTGCTGAGGTGGGCTTTGTGGCAACCTCTTTATATTTATAAACCCAATTTTATAAACTATACCCCAATTGTGGCAAGGTTTTGATTTTAGAAACTATTTGTCATCAGTTTTTATTTCCATTGCTTAAAAAAGAAAAGTATTTCGTATTGTGATAGAAGAACTAGGTATAAGCCATTAAGTTATTAATGTAGTTGTTGCTGCGAATAATTGGAAGATAATATTACAGCAGATTTTACTTTTTTTTCAAATTTTTGGTGAGAAATTATAGGAAGTGTCGGGTATGCCTGCACTATGCCGAAGTGTTGCTGAGGGTGGACAAGGCTTCGACTTCCGTCTTGCCATGGCTTTACCTGACATGTGGATTAAAATCTTGAAACATGTGAAGGATGAAGACTGGAATGTTAATGAGATCGTGCATACTCTGGAAAATCGACGGTCTGCTATGAGTTATAATTTGTTCATGTCTCATTTAAGACTTCTTCTTCAAGGTATGGAGAAGCGAACATTGCATATGCTGAATCGCATGATCAAGCTCTTGTTGGTGACAAGACTATTGCATTTTGGCTAATGGATAAAGGTATTTAGTTTTTCATCAAAAACTAATAATCGTCAAATTAGTATCTAATGGTATAATTTTGTAGACCAGTAATATAGGCAATTCTGAAAATGAGAATATTTTTTCCGTAGTTTCAATATATTCAATATTTGCCTTTGGTTGTATCAACATAATGATTTGCATAATTAGAGATGTACGACTTCATGTCCATTTTAACACCGCTTACACCAATTATTGAGCGCGGTATTGCTCTACATAAAATGATTCGCCTACTCACTATGGCCCTTGGTGGAGAGGCATGGCTGAATTTCATAGGTAAGACAATTCCAGTCTTTTACTTCAGTGATTAGGATAAAAATTCATCGCAGACAATTGTGACATTTTTTATTCCTCTGAATTTGCTTCAACTTTTGTTATAGATTGCTTTAATTGTTATATATTTTTCTTCTCTTACGATTTACCATAATGATCCATATTCATGTTCCTATTTCAACTTTTCTACCAATTTTCGAAAGCATTGCAATGCTATTCTTATATGAAATTTATCACTCGGAAATAGTAATAAAGACTAAACTTATATGTAGAATTTTCTTAAACGATGTCTCATATCTCAAAGTAATCACAGAATCAATTGAATGAATTAATCACACGACAACAAATTTCTCAGGATAGAGGCGGCTAGCTCTTATTAGGGATAACAACTTCTTGATGTTTACAAAGATCTCTTATTTTTGTACAGATACTTCAATATCTTATATGCTCCGGCATTATTTTTAGGAAACGAATTTGGACATCCAGAATGGCTAGACTTTCCACGCATTGGTAACAATGAGTCATTTCATTACGCAAGGAGGCAATTTAATCTTGCCGATGATGATAATTTAAGGTTGAGTTAAATTCTTGCAATGTTTGTCTTGATTTTTGCTTATTGTTATGCTTATTTGTTATCACCTTTCCGCTTTTGAGACGTCCGGCTTCCTTTGTATTTATGAGTTTGCTTTACAGATACAAATTTCTGAATTTGTGGGATCAGGAAATAAATCGACTTGAAGAAAATACAGGATTCTTGCACAAGGGCCCAGTATGGTTTTCATTTTCTTTGAAAACTGTTAATTCATTCATCTCATCATAGTTTCACTCTATGTCAGGCATATGTTTCGTGGAAGCATAATGGAGATAAAATGATCTGTTTCGAGCGTGCTGGCGTACTATTTGTCTTCAATTTCCATCCATTTCAGAGCTTTCCTGACTACAAAGTTGGTGTTGAAATTCCAGGAGTGTAAGTTACCTAGATTCATAGTTGTTAGTGAATATTGTGATAGTGAGCATTCTTTCAAATTGGTATTGTGGCAAAAGTTTACCTGCTACGGAATCTAAGAGATGAAGGGATTTTTTTAATCAATTTGTAGTTAAAATGAGTTTGACTGTATTTTTTAGGAAACTGTAAGTTTTCAGTTACAAGTTAGTGCTGAACAGTGATGAGGAGCGATTTGGCGGGCACAACCGCTTGCAGTTCGGTTCTGTGCATCACAGTTTTCCTGAGGGTTATGCAGGGCGTCGAAATCATATATTAGTTTACGCACCAGCACGAACATGCCTTATTTTCAGTCTATAGTAATAATTTGCATAATTTTTTCACAATGTTTTCGTTACCTCATGTTTTTTGTTTATAACATAATTATTGCTGGCGAGAAAGAGGTTCGTATGTGCTCAATAGATTTTGTTATTTTGCTCAATATTTCGTTCTCATTTGAATTTGCTACGGGATGATCAGATTCTATGTAATTTACATTCATCCCGTTCCAAAATTAGATCAGTGAAATCCTTGCTTATGAGGTTGCTGGAGTGGAATGTTCATTCTTCTTCTTTGCACAATCCTAGTTGTCCGTTTGTTCGTATTACTAATGTTACCACTCGTTATATTCTCAGCTGTTAAATGTCAAACTGAATAAACTGTTCTCCTGAAAAACTTTGGTTTTCTTCTTACTGAGGTGCTCGTGTAATGATTCCTAGCGCAAAACGTAACCCTTCTATTATAACTTTTAGATTCGATTCTCGATATACATGTCAGTGCCCGCAGATATAATACCTACCACTGCGCTACGCATACCTATTTTTCGTAAAGATAATATTGCACGGTTACGTGTTTTGAGGACGTTTCAGTACCTCAATATTCTAAAATGATTCCTAAATCTTAGCAAATTTTTTCACCACAATACAAGAAAATCCTAGTGTCTGATTTCATTGTGTTGGCTAACGTGGTTGAGATTTTCTTGTGTTCTAAGTAGTGGTATTACAAATTATCGGTACTTTTTAAATGCATCGGATATCATCCATTTCATGAGAACACTAAATAAATCTCAAGCAGTTTAATATATTGTTGATATATATGATTTGTTTAATAGTTTATCAGGTAAGAAAATAGAGGTACAAAACCTTTGTTCCTACTAAAGAACTCATTACCGTAGACTAATTATGAGTCTAGTATTGATTCTTATGAGTGTCCAATTTACTGGTCAAGTCCTTCGGCTATTCGAATTAAACGTTGGAAACAAAACGGTTCAAACGGTACTCCTGTTCCACCGTAAAACTTCGAGTTAAATTCAACCCTAGAATATTAAGTGATAATTAGTTGGATAATAATAATAATAATAATAATTACAACACTAAAGAATAGAATAATCATTTCACCAATGAAGACGAAGTGCGTGCAAAAAGGCGGAAAGTCCTTCCATCAAAATTAGAATGGATATTGAGAGCACACCGAAGAAGAAAAAGAGAATAAAAATGGCTACGGAACCAGTCCAACCACCCATGGTTAAGCCGATGGACAACAGCATATCCCATAATACTTCGGATAGTTCTGGAATCAAAGAAAACGATTGAAAAGGCTTTAAATTGCTTTAATCGCCATTGTAAAAGGAAGTAAGATTCCATTCAAATAACAAGGTGTAATGATAGAGCTAGACCTATCATTCACCAGAAACGACTGCTTATAAGATCAGTTAAATACGAGGCAGGTCGTGGTGAGGAAACGAGTGGATGCTAACTTGGCATTCCGATGCATTAGTGTTTACCATTACGCAATGGTATTCCGTTAGTTTATACTAATGGTAATATACGAGGTTTCTAAGACTTGATAAGTCAACATTTAGAGCATCAGCTTATTCCTTACAAGCATGTGAAGCTGAAACTTATTCCATTAACAAATCCAATACGATATCTCAAGTTCCCACAATCAATTGAGGCTTTAGATGGAAATTATGGTGAATTTTTAGTAAAGGGTATAGCATATTCCATATATTGAAAGATTCATACGTGCATGCGCTAAAGAAAGAGCCCAAAGCCGAAGATATGAAGCAGTATGAGAAATACATCCAAGAGCGAATTCAATTGTGTGGATTGCTTGATAAACCATTACATCAGCGAAATTGAACTAAAATTAAAGAATAAAATCTAATTCTAATCAAAACATGAGTCTAATTGAAATAAGATCAAAGAGAACTAGAAAGAAGAATCTCAGTTGTGAGTGACATACTTCATGAACATCGTCGCCATGACTGTGGCCTACAGGTAACGGTAGACCACGATTGTATAGTGATTTCATGTAAAACGGCTTTACTAAAAGCATTATTGGAATTGAAATCACAGCCAATCCTAGAAGTATCTGCTCGGTGATCATCTGAAACAATAACGAAGTTGTGATTATTTCAAATAACAGACGACAAAAGAAATCGACATCAAAATCAAGATGAAGTTTATAGGATAACGATTAGCATTGATGCACTATATCTCTTCGTTAAGATACGATATAAAGTTGTTGACTCAACAATAACGCTGTGGCGATTGAATATCAATCGTCTATGCAATGGATCAAGATGGCCAGTCTTTTATTAGGTTCGTGATCCTTATCCTCCATATTAGTAGCATCAAAGTATCGAGCCATAAGAAATGGTGATAGGATAGAAGGCTTGTTTTGCCTGAGGGCGCACATGACCTGAGCTTCGTTTGAACATGGGTATATTCGGACTTGCGTGTCAGTAATTGAGATGATTCTTATATTCTTTGATAGTCCAGGCAAGGTGCAATCGTGATCAAGACCTCTTTGTTGGAACGGTTATTTTATTTATTTTGTATAAGAAATATTGTTTGAATGCCTCGCTCTAAAACGTTGGATTGTTTGCGAATAAATCGAGGGTG
>KN716282.1:43393-54824 GCA_000816705.1 Dictyocaulus viviparus | reverse complement strand
TTTTTGTCATACTTATTACGAACATAAAAACTCACCAGGTGCTCCAGCTTGTCCAGGTGGTCCAGGTGGTCCTGGTGGGCAGGTAGGTTTGGAGGGCTCGCACTGGCAAAAAGCGGGAAGACCGTTAGCTTGTCTTTTGTTACGGAAGATGGAGTTGAATGGATTTTCACGTGGCTTGTTGGCAGGAGCGACGGTGATTTGGAAGTCCATCATTTGGGTCCATGCTGAATCTGTCTCAGCACGGAATACTGAGACACCATCGAGAACGTCCTCGTGGATTCCATTGATAGTGTTGTAGAGTGATGAAACCACCACAAGACAACCTACGATGGTTAAAGTAGAGCAGACCGAAGCCACACCAACGACAAACTTTTCTTCGAACATATTGCTGTCGAATCAAAACTTACGGAGCCTTTTATAGCGAGCTGGATTACGACTATGCCATTGAACTGTAAATAGAACAAACAGTTTGTGTGAAAACTGATATGTGGTAAGATTATCTTGCGGAACGAAAATCTCTTTGAGAGAGAAAAAACACGCAGCGTAATTTTTTCCATAAGGCTTCTAAAGCACATTTGAATGATTCCATTAAGGAGATATATTTGTAATTAATGCAAAACTTAATTAAATAATCCAGTTGAAATCTTGTTAAATATTTCAGATAAGAGATAGTACATTATTATTACGTATCGTGTTCAAAAAAAAGCGATGAGTTAACTCAAGAGTGATCTTTTTTTTAATTTTCAACAGGTTCAGAACTCGAAGCTGAAGGTCACGCTTGAAATACCGACCATGTCCTCCTTAAAGTTATTCATTCTTTATATCAACTATGATAAAACAAAATAATTCTATGCAAATGCATTAGATGCTTCAACGATTTGCTGAGGCCTTGAATATGTAACCAATTCAGCATAATGTGCAATGTGTTCATTCCAAGTTCTCTTCCTTTCTTCACTCATAGCCGCAATCTTAGCATCGGTTCACTTTTCAGTTCATATAATCACCCTTCGTTTGTTTTAGTCCAGTTTTAAAACAAAAATTTCTCACATGAGTATAAATAGGAATGGAAGGACTCTTATTAAACAGCAGAATGTTTGAGGAAAAATTCGCGATAGGAGTGGCTTCGACCTGCTCCACTCTGGCTATCGTTGCTTGTCTTGTGGTTGTGTCATCACTCTACAGCACCATCAATGCAATCCACGACGACGTTCTCGATGGTGTTTCAGTATTCCGTGCTGAGACAGATTCAGCATGGACCCAAATGATGGACTTCCAAATCACCGTCGCTCCTGCCAACAAGCCACGTGAAAATCCATTCAACTCCATCTTCCGTAACAAAAGACAAGCTAACGGTCTTCCCGCTTTTTGCCAGTGCGAGCCCTCCAAACCTACCTGCCCACCAGGACCACCTGGACCACCTGGACAAGCTGGAGCACCTGGTGAGTTTTTATGTTCGTAATAAGTATGACAAAAAAAGTACTTATTGGTTACTTATAAACCACACATTTCAGGTCAACCTGGTGCACCCGGTCAACCTGGAGATGACAATACCGCCACTTATGCTCCAATCAACTGCCCTAGTTACGATGGCGGTTGTATTAAATGCCCACCTGAACCTCCTGGACCAGCCGGACCCGCTGGAGCTCCTGGTAATCCAGGACCCGACGGAAATCCTGGTCAACCTGGATCCTCAAGTCAAGGTGGTCAACCAGGACCACCAGGACCTCCTGGAGATGCTGGAGCATCTGGAAACCCAGGATCTGATGGACAACCTGGTCAGCCTGGTGAGAGTGGAACAAGTTCAAAAGGAACCCCTGGAGCTCCTGGACCCGCTGGAGCGGCTGGAGCACCCGGTAAAGCTGGAAGCCCAGGACAACCTGGACAGCCAGGAGCAATTGGTCAACCTGGACCAGCCGGACAACCTGGAGCCCCTGGACAACCTGGAAGCGATGGACAGCCTGGTGAACCAGGAGGACCCGGACTCCCAGGTAGCGATGCTGCCTATTGTCCGTGCCCACCTCGTTCAAACGTCTACGTTTCTCGCTTCGCTCATTAAAAGGCAGAACAACATAACCTTTTTCCTTATATTCAATTATTGTATAGCCTGTTCTGTTTAAAGGCTATCAAAAAAAAAGGATAAATCATTGAGTTTAAAAGTTTTTTTTCGTTATATCAATGTCATTGATTGACTACCAGTCATGAGTACTGTACATGTTAGCATCATGATGGAAAGAAACAAATCACATAGTTGCGTCAAAATTACTTTTTATATGGCACTGTTTGTACCTACAGATGAATGCACAACGGACGCATAAACAGAATTCACCGGAGATTTCCATGGAAAACACTATATCGTTGAATTTTATTAAATGATAAGCCAATCTGATTAGACTTTGTTTACCATGATTAGCAAGAAATTAGATACTATCTAGTTGATGTAAAAATAATTGCGGCTGTGTTAAGATTACCGATCTAATCCGATGACGATAAGGTATTCTCTTATACATGATAAGTAGAATAATGGGTACATTGCATTACATTGCCAGGACCATGTTAATACGATCGGTAACATACCAGACCGCACCTTTGTAGACTTTGGTACGAATTCCGCCTGACGCAAAGTTTTGTGATCGACTCGACACCGCGATTATGTAAATTAAACAAATATAAAATTATATGTTTCGAAAATTTTTTAAACAATAAATAAATCCCCATGAAAGACTATATACCGTAGTTACGTTCGTACGTATCAAGTTAGTACTTATAAACTCACAGAGGAATATTTCAACCAAAAATCGTCACACATGACATGAGATCGATTTAGTTTTAAATTAGTTTTTTGTTTTGTTTATCTTATTGGATAATCGGCTAATCTCATAGCGATGCCGAAAAGATTTAGATCCGCCTGAATGCAAACCGGTTATTTGACTTTAAGACGTTTCGATTTTTTTCAGTATCGATATTTTCCGCTTTCAGTTTTATTACGTACCTCTGAAGAAGTGAGTCTAATCATCAGAAGAACAGAAATCCATATAAAATATAAGCAATTCTTTATAGACAATAAAGACTTTTATTACTTTTACAATGCAATGAAGAAATGTTTTCAATCAATAATCGAATAAAAATAATCGTAAGAAGAAGAAGAAAGGAAGGATATTAATTGCAGAAGAACAGAAATCCATATAAAATATAATAATTTGTAAATGAAAATATATCAATAAATAAGTACAATAGTTATGTCCTAATACTTACGATCGTAGTGATAACCACAACGTTTTGATTGTAGAAAAACCTAAAGAACACACTCCTCAGTAGGCTTGGTACGTTCCCAACTATTGAAACCTCAACGTTCAAATGTACATCACTGTTTTGCCTCTTGATATTACTTGAGAGGTTTTGATTTTATCCTAACCATCCAAGTTTGTTTTCATTCATGTACGAAATAAACAACTTTCTTAATCAATATATTGTTACCAGTATATTTTACCCATTACCTGTAGTGTTCTCATGTCTCACTACATATGAAGAGGTGTGATTCCAGGAGATGTCGGTGAAAAACATCAACTGCCGAGTGAATAATTAAAACATGTATAATGCTAATCCACTTACTAGCTCTTCTAGCCTTAGCTATTTGGATTTTCTTTTAAAAATCGTGTAAAATATAAACATATATCGCGCTTTCAGTTTGAGGGTCCAACCATACTAACATATATGGTAATCGTATATCGTGTACTGTTCGTACTCTGTTCATATATAATTTATTTGATCTGCTAAAATTATATACAAGCAACATGAATACCATCAATCAACCCGCTTGTCCAGATTCTAGAATTAGTGCTGCCGCAATACTTCTAAGTTACATTTGCATGAGCTACAAAAATTTCCCTTCCAAATTACCGAACAATCGTTATGAAGGACTCTTTGCTAAATAAACTGATTCCGTTCTACGTTCCCAATACTAAGAAGTGTTTGAATGCTACCTTGTCACTAACTAATAATGACATCTATTGATAGTTCCCAACAGAATTCTACGGTGTAGGTAACTCACCACGGTTGTAAAGCATGAATCATCATTTTTCCATCAATACTGATATTTCTTTTTATAAACTAATAGTACACCATAATAGGAACAAAAATCTTCAAGGCAACAAAACATTCGTAGAACTAAGACACCTTTACAACATATTGTAGTGTAGATAATATATTTTATTACATATAATTCAATAAATCACAGAACGAAAAAGAAAACAGAAATATCAACACACTGTAACATATACCATCCAACAATTTGAATTCCAGAGTAAAGTTGCACAGAAGCAGAAAACAATTAATAGAAGTTTTCCATCAGATCAATTAGAAAACCAAAGATTCTTAGTATTCATGAATCTCCATCTAGTTGGCTATCTGTAACCTACTTTAGGCTTGTCAACTACGCTTTCAAAGTGGTTGCATGGAATCATCTAATTTCATAATAATCTAATATATGGAATAAAAGTTGCACCTAACTGATCTAAGCGAAACGTGAATCGATATTATACAAAGTCTACAAAGAGATCTGTTTCGTATTACAAACTTATTTGAAAAGTGTAACACACATCACCAAGCTAGATTGCCAGCGATTATCGGACAATAAATCGATAAGCGACTAATCCAGACACTAATGAGATCGATGAGTGCTCGTACGTTTTCGAAAAAATAGACTATGACATATTCACCGATTCAGAAAACTATGGAGGCAAATCAGCTCTGAGCAGAGCGCCCTATGGTGATGTAAAAACACCGAGTTACACCGGCACCTAACGGGCTCACCTTAAATATACAACAACTAGCAAAGTAAAGCTCGAATATGCTACACACAAACATTTCTATGAATATAGATCACCCACAAAACATTGCACTTATCAATATGCCTTACAAGTTATAGTTGAGCGGTAAAAGAAGAAATTCAATCGATCTCAATAGACATGCATAATGCATCCGAACGTGCAGGTAATAGAAAAAGAAAGAGCGAAAAAGAAATGTAGAATTAGATATGAAAATAGCAAGAAGAAAGATTATTGGTGAAATTTATCAAAATCACGTCCTGATGAAATTAGAAATGAAATAGAGACAAAAGAGGCAGATAAATAAATACCAGCAATAGACTCCGTAAACACAAAAAGTCTCAAAGCAATTAAATCAAATCATCAATTAAATCACTTCAAATCAAACGGGACTTCGTTCTTCGTCCTAACCACGGCCAATATTGCTAGATCACAATACTGCGAAATGGCTGACCATTTCGAGGCATCATCATCAAGACTTCATCGTCCTCTTCGATTTCGATATCTCGACGTCGAAGAGGAGGAGGAAGATTCAGTCTTGTCTTGCCATCCAGTGAAAACACCTTAACTTATTGAATTGCCAATTAATGGAAAAAATCCTATTATTTTCATGGAAAAACCTAATGGAAGAAACAATAACTGTTAGAGGTAACATGGTGAGAGATAAGAGCTGAGATAAGATAAGAACTTACCTCTTGAGGTGCCCCTGTTAATGACAGCAATACCGGCAACAGAATTAGACCATTGAGTATTCCTATCACAATCAAAGCAGACATCACAACAAAAAAATACTTCACGACAAACCTGAAACGTTTTTTAAGTGAATATTTGCTTCGAAATCCTTAAATAATCATTATTTGGTTAAAAATGCTAGTCCAATGTTACATCAACTGTTTTACTCGTCAAACTTACAAAAACATTAATAAATGTAGAAAAAAACACTTATAACTTCATTAAACATTCAACAACACAGATTACAATCTAAATACTTCTCCATAAATCAAAAGACCAACTCGAATTCTGAGAAACCAAGCATGAGAATACCCAGCAACGTCGACAACGCTCCATGTATAACCGGCACAAACACTCGATCAATGGCACTCGATGTTCTTTCCGACCTAAACGTTCAACCGTTTTCGTTTTAATAATTAACCAGTGACAACATTTATTCATAAATAATCATTAAGATCCAGAGTCGATATAAGCAGTCAGCTTCAGTTTATACACCACCTAAGAAATAGTAACAATAATCGTAATCAGAAACTTCAAAAATGATATTAATGTACAAATTACCTTGTTCCCAATGATGTTAGATAGGCTAGAACAACGTGTGCAGTGAATTCAACACCAATGCCCACAGCTGTAATGAGAGTTACCGCTGACACAGGATTCATCTTCACGCCAGCCCAACCCATAAATCCAGCTAATTCCACAGTCATTACTGAAAAACCAAGATCATTCCATATTTACACATAACCTGATAATATAGCAAGTAGCTATTTTTCATAGTATTGATTGAGCAAATTATACATAGTATTTCTATGCCATTGTAAAATTCACATTGGTTCTCCACTCAAAATAAATTTTCGCAATAAAACTGACCAACAAGGATCACCAGAATATTCAGTGCTGCCCATGGATTAAACAAAAGTATTGAAATGACGATGAACACAGCAAAAGCTATGATACCTATAGCCTATAAAAGAGATTTCAAATCTATTAGTAAAGTACTATACTGACCAAGTAGGATAGAAGTTTGATTTCAAAGAAAACCAACTTACCGTCAATAGATTAGATTTAAGATGAAGATACTGTTCCCAAAAAGTGAATGCTATACCTTGTGGAAAGTTCGGAAGACCCTGTTCAACAAAGCGATCACAAGTTGATCTAATCTCCTATAATGATAATATAAAAAAATCCGCAATCCGGAAAATATAAAACCAGACTTCGCAGTTACAAACAACAAACTTTAATCATTTCTATAATAGTAGGTGTATCACTGAGGCCTGTTAAGTAGAATGGAATCTGAGAATAGGCAAGTGGCGCAGCCGGCGGTACCAATGGTGGCGAATCCTTATCCGATATAGACCATTTTGGTGGAGTAGGATAGAACGATGCTTGTGAAACATAATACCTTCAAAATAACAAAATGTGTTGAAAACCATCGACAGACCCATATTAATAGAAAGTAATAGGAACATAATTAAGTTCAATAAACCCACATCATATTGTCCTGATTGTACCACGCCGTTAAATAATTGAAAAATCCATCATAGTTGATCGTCTGCATATCGTCAACTAGCCTTACTTTACCTACCTAAAATATATTGGATCAGTGACCAGATATCGCAATTTATGAGAAAGTTGTGAATAGACAGGATTTTAGTACTCACTCTTCCTTCACATCGATACTCCATTCCAACACTACAGATCAAACGATGTGCAATCAAAGCATCTTCGCTAACATTACTTTTTAATTCACCATTAGTAAGATTAAACCTTAATACAGTAGTTATTTCCATACTGTGAGTAAGCGTAATAAAACAAGTGAAGCCTCAACAACAAAAAAAATATGATAACCAACTTTCCAAGTTCCATCTCATGGTCGTATGCCTTTTGCAAGCTGGCCAGCCAGTCTCGCATCATCCCTAACCAGTATTTTTCTGACGGCTCACCTAATTTCGTCTTGATCACGAATTTAGAGGAAGCTAAAGAAAAACTAGGATCAGTCGTAGTTCAATACTATTAACGATATTTAGTAAATTGTTCAAAAAATATTGAGCCATTTGAATTCAACCTTTGCAAATTTGAGTTCATCTTGAACAATATCCTCAAAAAACATTGATTCAATAAAATATTAATAAATACATGACAAAACGACTTAAGAAAAACAATGAAAACCAACCTATTGCATTACGATAGTTGTCAATCTGATGTTGTTGTAATGCATAGTCAATGTTGGGGCCTTTGATCACAGCAAACATTGGATAAAAGCTGCAAATATCAGCCATACATCAACTGTCAATGCACGGACATTTGTGCGTTTATATATTAATCGAATCAATCAAAACTCAGACAGAAAACCAACTATTCCTAAAGCACAAGAACACATTCACCATGATCATTAAATAATAAAGCTCAAAGTACTGACTCATCTTTTTCTTAATAAAAAAACAATTCATCTCACCTGAAGTATTTGTCCCTTGCCTGCAAAAACTTAGCTGGAGCAGTATGTTCAGGAAGAACATCACTGAGCTCCAACCCAATAGCAGCACGTTGCATACCGCACACAGCCAATACAAGTAATAATAAAGAAAAACCAATCACACATACCTAGAAAAAGCAGGTTCTTCCGACAAATAAAGAATTGACAAAATGACTTCTATAAAGCAGGGACAAATTAAATATCTGTAAGAGGTCTAAATATCTTAGATATTGGAAGTTTGTACTTACTTACCTTTACACATTTTCTATTAATGAATGGAACGTAGTGGTTTCGAATGAGTGAATGAAGTGAAAACGGTTCTACTTCTGGCTCTTCTTCCATATCTTTGTACGATATCATTCTAGGTAGTGAATCACCTATTATCCGCTTAACCTAAACTTGTATTTTTTTCGAGAATGATAAAACTTTAAAACTACGTAGTATATATGTATATTACATATAAGGAGCTTCTGTTGCATATATATATACATGTATTCTAGCTTCTAGAAGGAACTCTAGGCGAAATTAGGGATCAGCCATTTGTAATATCTTTAGTTACAGCAAATTAACTATTGAAGCTCTTTAAACATTAAAGAATTGAGATGACAATACATACGTACGAAGTACATACAGTACATAGTGTCAGAACCTTTCGATGAAGAGCTTCTGTTGCATGCCAGGAAGACTTAGCAAAATATTACCGGACTATCCAAAACAGGAAGAGACCACAAGAAGAAACTTTATAACAATGCGGGACAAGATTTATATATTAAGATCGGAAATATGTCTAAAGGACGTCACAGAAACTTAAGTCAAAGAAACGTTGAGTGGTGGAGTGCAGGTACAAGACGAATAAGATCCTATGGTAACTTATCCTCAACCCTAATGTAAAAGTAGAAGTTTTTTTAATTAAAAGTATCATGACAAAATTGACTACTTCATAACTCCAAAATGGTGAATTTAATTGCAAAATATGGAACCTAGAAAGCACGATGGCAAATAGTGGAAAGCCTAGTGACACTAAATCAACTTTCATCAACGAGAACACAGTTGACCAAGAGAAGCATAATATTATGTCCTTAAAACTGAGAAATATATTTCAAAACTATCTCTACAGCATTATCGTACCTGGATATGCGGCTTTGTTATCATTGAATATGCCTCTTCTCGACTTTCACCACGAACACAACAAATTATGTCTCTTAACCCAGCTTTTCTCCTTCGTAGATCAATAGAAATAATTGCCTTTGAATAGATTAGAAATACTGACAAACTTTCGATAGCATCATCATCATAATAAATCTTGAAAAAATATTACTTACAGGATATAATGTCAGAATGGCGATGAAATTGAAACTAAGTAATATAGAGCTCTGAGCGCAAAATGATCGCAATGCCGGGATAGGAAGTATGGTCCCTGAAAGGATATTATGCAACGAAGTCAGTTTCTCAACGATATTAAGAGCTTGTCACATAGCGCAACATAAAAAAATTCCAGACACAAATTTCTTAACGTTTGAAGCTGAAACAATAATAATAAAAACTGCGCTAAATATGATATATAAGCAAGCTCAGTATTCAAGCACTTTTTTATGAGCGTCATTTCTCGATAAACAAAGATCACCATGCCTCTAATTTCAGTATCTCTGTATCGGTTTTACAATGTCATGATGTCAGAAACAAAAGTTTATACTGCACACTTCTTGTAGGTTGAGACCTCAATCTAAGCAGTTAAAGCAAAAATATTGGTAAACTGCTTGATTCTTGATAATTGATAAAAAAAGGAACACTATAGTCATTGAACTGAGAGGGACTGAAAAACCAGCACAGGAAAAAAATCATTGTCATCACACTTTAGATTACACATTACTTATTGACTATGACATACATAGCAAATTATTCGCACGTGAAACATACAATATTGGCTTACCAGCAAGAAATGAAAGTATGTTATTGATGGAAGTGCATAAAATAGACATGCCGGTCTCCCGCATAAGAATTCCAATTTCATGTTGATTTGTTAGTAACATTACGTCATGGTAATTATGCAGAAGCATAAACATATTGTCAACACCGATTCCAAGAGTTAAAAAAGGCACAATCTGAAACACGCAACTCACAGATATCATGATAAACCTTAAATATAAGGAAAAAGTAAAAATAGCGATTTCACTACATACTAAAGTTTTTTGAATCTATTTGTATTTAGAGAAATTTATTTATTTCCTTCACCACAACATAGGGAGTCCTTGAATGGTTGAATATATGTGGCAGAATCACATACATCTAGACATATAGAAATAATAAAGAGAAAAATATGATCAGAAAAGCTAGTGCTAAAGATTGACATAGAGTGAAGAGTTCAATTGTAAAAAGTGGAGTAACAAAATTCATAAGTCACAAAAGTGATGCAATATTATTATTTTTTTCATGAACTAATAATGTTGAGGTTTTATAGTAATAATTTCATGAAGTTTGGCTTCAAAGCGCAGCTAACTCACTCTCAAAATCAAACTAAGTTTTAATACAAAACTTCGAGCTACACATTAATAAGATGGTTGTTCACATTTGAAAGAATTGAAAAATCTCAAAATCAAATTGATAGATCAAACTATGTAGGTCACAAGGAAAGGCAAAATAGTCAAACCTGTGTTGTGGCAGCGTTGAATTCAATACCAAACCATGTTGCTAATCCAAGACCGGAGACTGAAGCAAATGTCACAGTCAACACTCCAGCAAGCGCAAGACCCATACAGGACTGCGATGATGGTAGGCAACCGTCATTCTTCATTTGGGTAAAAACTGCATACACAAGCTGTAATTTAAATATTTGGCGAACACTGGCTGTCTAAGACGTTGGAGTAATCGAAATGATAAAATATGCACGCCACTTAGAACACCCTGCGCTCACCTAGTAATACTTCTTTTATTAAAACCCGAACTTTTGCCTTCTTTAACACTAGCAAACTACCGTATTAAACACAGCCATTGCAAAACGTTAAAATATTGATAACAACTTCAATCCATCCACAAAAAAATTGAGTATTACGAATAAAATCAAGAAATACTTAATAAACAAATGTAGTCGAAATGCATTGTAGTGTAGTATACCATCTCGGTCATATACTGCCAACATATCTATCCTAACGTTAGGATAGATACTTAAACGAGTTAGCCTGTCACTAAACATATTCAAAACATCCAATTGTTATTTCGCAATTATATCTCGACACTACGAGTAAAAGGAAAAATATTGTTTACAACAAGTTCATAAGGACGAAGAAATGTTCGTAATAACAAATGATTTATAATTTTCCTATAGCCGACCGATATTTTTGAAGACTGAACTAGAAACAAAGAATCCTTCCTATGATTGTACACACTATGAACATACCATAAGACC
>KN716282.1:10976-35463 GCA_000816705.1 Dictyocaulus viviparus | reverse complement strand
TGAATAGATAGTGAATGTGACTTTATCAATAGCATCCCACACTGAATGTCTTGTACTTTAATGAATTTCATGAGCGAATTCGGTTTATTCAGCATTGAAGGATTTAATAACTTTTTTTTTCAACATTTGCTTCCAATAAGAACCAGCAATGATAAGTGCTGAATAAAGCGGCAAAGATCAGTACTAAAAATCTACTATATTGAAAACTCACATAGATCTAAAATGATGTAACAAAGCTGGTATCATAAGGCGTCCATTCCGTAAGAGGGTATTAACGAAAATACATAAATCCGTGTATAAAATACTACACAATTGTGCATTTATCCCAAATTATTGATCTTTCAACTTCATTTGTTATATTTGAAAAATTGTTACTCGATACCTCAAAACATTACATCAAAAACCATGCGTTAGTTCTTCAAAAATTCATTTGAACAATCCAAGTGATAACGAAAAATAAAGTTAAAAATGGTTTATTAAATGAAGTTTTGGTATTAAAAATACCGTATAAAGAGCTTTCAATTCTGGTCTATCAAAAGTTGCGATCGATCTGTGATCTGACCACAATAACGTGATCGATCTCTACGAAGTTTGTAATCGTTATCCTCCTGAACTATTTTGTCATCAATTCATCTACACTGATAAAAAGAGAGGTTTTTGTTAGCCTGAGGCGTAATCAACCGTTCACTTTGCACTGCCTTACATGCCACCTTTGTGCTAAGCTCCCACGACTTTCTAACTCATAGCTTGTAGAATTGTTGTTACAAGAAGTGCACTTTCATTGATATTTATATCCGATAAATATGTGAATTCAGATCGTACATAGATTTCTTCTAAATATGGTGAAGATGATTTCCGTACCAACAACAACATAATTGTTAGTTGTGCTTGCAAAGATGTCATAATCTATTTATTCGCTACCGAATTAAATGCGCAGTCGATAAATACAATTGAATGCTACAGTTCTACAATCCTCTTGTCATATTTAATCGCATCACACTAATACACAACATAATTGTAGCATATTTAAACAACTTGCCCACCACAACAATCTGATTTTGAGCTGTCATAATCACCATTTCTAGATCACTAAAAAATCCAATAAAGAAGTGATGACCATGAAACGAAATTCAGCAACACTGATGAGGAATTCTTACGCAGCGCATATTTGTAAAAAACAAATTTCAAATTGAGACAATCACAAAATAAAGTGGCGTAGGAAGCTCTCCATTCCAAAAAAAGCAATACACTCATGAAATAATGAATTAATAGGATAAAAACAAAATAAACTACTAAATAGAATGGATAACTTCGTCTTTTATAATAAGTAATTAGAAATTAAAGTACATGTAACAAAGCTTCGTAATATCAGAAATCCGATTACAAAATGACATGCGAATAAAGGAAAAAATAGTAAATTCTACTCACCCTTCTTATCTGTTGCAAACACAGGTCAGCATCACACCATGAAGGCTGTTTGTAAAATTCACTTTTCCATCGACCATTGTATTCATCTGAGCTCGATTTCCACACCAAATATTTGTCCAAAAACTTAATGATTTTGCTTTACACATTAGCAATGAGTTAATATAATAATTTTTTTACGAATACATAAATATACGAGGAAAATGAAAATTATCAATGAGTTCGCGCAGATCCTATCAATCCAATTTCTGCATAGATAATGAACAGTTAATTGCGCACGTCACACCTTCAATAGTTGTCTGTTACTTCTATACGACGAGTTACCCAATAACAGTTCATGTTACAGCAGAGTGATGAATGACGTTACGCAATGGTTGCCTCAACTATTCTGTTGCTATAGTCACTCACTCTTATTAATATTTACTTTAGGATATCAGTGTCATAAATTCATCAGCAATAATTATACTGAAAACAAATTCGGAATGCAAATTTTGATACGATAGAATACTATTAAGTACTGCTCAATTTTGTGGGTTTATAACAGAAAAATTTGAGTGCTCGAGAATGTTGGATGATTTAAATGTTCCTTTACGATTGAAATGTCTCAAAAATCTTATTTATATATAATTTCGAACAACCAGATATAAATTTCAAACCCAAAAATCGCCATGACACATATTTTAAAATTAATTACAAGCATACCAAAATTCTTCCACTTTATAATTTTTGTAAACACGAGGAACCAAACACCTCCCTACTTTCAAGGACGACAAGTTTTAAGAGTGGGAAAGAAGAAATTACATGACATGATTATCAATCATCTATTAACTCACACGTGTAATGGAATTACTAGTCGAGGTAATTTCGTTTGAAGATTCGTAATCGGTAGCATCAAAGTACTCATCCTCCGGATCTGCAATTCTATGCATTGAACGACTAATTACAGTAGAAATAAGGTTACATAGAATTCGATCGAAAATGTTACATAAAAGAATGTACGGAAAACACTTTTCCAGGTTTTATTTATCGTCGAAACCTATCATATGTTGACAATCTCCGTTGAGTTTTATTATATGCACTCATCTGATTAGGTATTAACTTTAGGACCACCTTGAGCACGTTAGGCAATATCATAACAAACTTTTAGGAATGACACACTTTATTCATTAATCAGGTAACAGCTAACTAAATCCGTCATCTCTGTACCTGAGTTTTTCTCTTGCTCAGGAAAAAACTGCTGAGTTGCTAAATCGACTATCAAGAACTATTTTAATAAGGCATGCAAACATCTTCATTGATGAAAACACACTTAGTCTTAGAAGATGTTGAGCAGAACGGTTGCCAAGTGTTTGCACATGTTTCGCGCCAGGTGGCTCCAATAGCGTTAACATAATAGCCGACACGTCTAAGAGGTGCTTGGTATATCACAGCTCTTATTTTCCCACAAACACGCACTGTGGCGATGTTTCCACCTTTCTACCGCTTGCTCCTTATCCTCTGGAAACGAAAAAATGATTAATTCGTTAGAAACGAAGCGATACAGTGAACACGATTTAAGCAACGTCATCAATGAGATCATAACTTGCGAAACAATTCAGAATCAAGACCGAACACTAAAATTCACTATATAAAAGAAGCAAATCGAAAGAATAATAGAAAAATAATAGAATAATAGTAGCAATGAATTATTAATCGCTCAGAACGGATATAGAAAATGTTACAAGATAAAGTTATGTATATAGCTATATACGATGTATTAAGTAACTAATGAAAAGCTTTTATCAATAGTAATAATTATCTACTCACACTAATACATATCGGAAAGAGGAAATCGTAGTCATTTAAGTGAAAATTAACACAACATTTCGAAAGTGAGAATCTTTCGAGTTATTTGGTAAACAACGACACTTTCATATTGACATGAAACTTTTCCCTCGTTTTATACATACAAATATAATCAAGTTTTTTTTCTGGAAAAACAACGCAATATTATCCATCAAATTCTAAAAGTTGCAATAAACAAGGAAATAGACAAAAAGACACACACACACACACACACATGTTGCTTTAAAAAGAAACGCATTCAAGACAGAATAAACAAGAAATATTTCAACTGTAAAAATGCGATTTGTGATTTTCAACAATTAAGATTTGCTATGTAAAAAAAATAAAACTCACTCATATTTCATTTCTTCTTCAAATACACTTTACATATAAAAAGTTATTTGAAGCACATTTGTAGTCGGCCGTTCTATTTGACCAGAATTAACAAATATTTGTTTCATGAAAACTAACGTGCTCAAAAGCGAGCGAATGAAACCAAAGGCCACAACGGATCGACAAGCGATCAATCGACCATCCCAACATCGTGCCCTCAACGGAATTTTCGTCCACGATGGAATGTTAGATAGCAAATTCCGATTGTCAATTATGAAACGCTAAAATGCAAGAAAAATACTTCAACCTTATTTTCTGTAAAATGATGTTTAACGCGACCACAAAGATACTGATTGATTTCAATGCATTAGCGAACAGGAATAAAACGACAACATCCAACCTTGAAACTCAAATAAAACAGTTTATAGTGAATCTTAAAATCACTATATCAGATTCAAGTAGAGCAATCAATAAAAGCTGGATTAATTATTTTCTACTTTACATTGATTAGATCCAATGTACTTTGTAGTATAGTAGATATTTTCTGTGTTTACAGTCCTTAAGCTTGTTTTAAACGAAGCACTATAGAATCTTACGTCAGAATTTCGCTATAGAAAAAAATAAAGACGATTTTCGCGAATAAATTACAAAACAACTTATATGCCTATGAAAGATTTTTTTCTTGAATACATATCTTATTCGAATTCGGATTGAAAACTCAAACCCACTGCTTGATATATAGCGTTTTTAGGAGCGTCGTTAGTAATCTGTAGGCTATTAAGAAGTATCAAGAAATGATTGCACGATATCGATAAAATAAGTGACGTTACGCTAACGTTTATATCACAATCGAGTGATTTTTGATAGAAGTACTACTACTTTCGTAGATCTAAACAAATGTGTCGTAAATCATTTTTGCTGGACGGGACCAAGAACAAACATGAACGAACGACTGTGGTGCAGAACGAAAAATTCGCGTCAAAGTGCAAACGCTGCATGCTAGGCGTTTTTTTTTTGCACTATGTGTTGAATTGAAACCTTTCATACCTACACACATTTAACACGTATTTATTATACATATATAGTATATATATTTATTATACAAGAAGGAAGACTATGAAATGTGAAGGTGACTAACATAAGCTTTCGTGACCTCTCTAAAATCGTAAACTCTGAACCAACAAATAATCAACAACATGAAAAAAGCAGCAACATTTGTTTTGTAAGTGTTTCAAGTGGATTCCAACTATATAAGCATACAACTTTCACCGTAAAACATAATTATTTATTCCACATTAATACTTTCTGTAAGAATGATGTTTATAAGAAATTTGAATACAACGATTATGTACTTGATGTTTATTCGATCTGTACTACTGGGCATAAACATGAGGATGAGCTAAGACATATCCGCATGTCATACGCGTGTTTGTTTACACATAATCAAGTCCAACAAACTGTTCATGGATGTAATCGTAAACTGAAGAAGATGTACGTTCAACGAATCTACAAGATGTCATTTAACAAAAACGTCGAAGAATGTGTGTAGAATCATTCACATGAACCATGATACTATTTGTCAACGTTAATCAATAGAAGATTAACGGGGTTGGTTTTATGCAGATTAAGATAGATGTTAATCGACTACTACATTGTCAAAACAGAATAATGAAACTAAACAACAATTGTTTATCGTTAATTTAATGGATAAACAGTCACTAACGTACAAAAACGTTTAGGAGAAAGGTAAATATAAATAAAAAGTACATTCATCCCTCCTATTCGTTGACATTATTTACTGATTATGAAAACGAAACTATTCAGAATATTTATATATTGTGACTTATATTTCAACAAAGCGATAAATAATAATAACAGAACAAATTGTTTTTATCACTTGAAAACAAAGACTTAAAAACGTTATCACGAGCGAACAATTATGACGAGTAATTAAACATATTAGTCACGTAGTTTATATATTATTTATAAAGAAAATTAAATAAAAGAGGTATATTTTGAGTAAAAAATGAACGAGACACTCTGTCGAACAGATTGATATGTGAAATCTGATAATACTGATAAGCATAATAAATGAACAAATATATGAACAAGTAATTTTTATCACACATGAAAGTAATCAAATGACGACAATCATGACGTCAACTAATTTTTTTCTCGAACATAAAAAAAGACCACAAAACACTTTCTGTTTACTGAATGGAATCCATGTGATGAAACATCAACAAATCAGTGAAAACTGATAAACCTTCGGGTGATCGATATAAGAATAAATATAAAATTATCATTAAGCAAAAACTACTACACAGACAAAAACAACAGGAGACTACATCATGTAGGAAGAAATCTGAAGAAATAAGTTCAAATATACGTAGAAATGAAATAATGAGTTATATTTACCTTAATAAAACGAGGTAATTACTGCTGCAGAATTTTACTCAATGAGAACCGAATTGATCAAAATATGCAAGAAAAACCAATAGATGCCATTAGCATAATAACATATCATCACACGGTGTTCTTTTTTTTCTCAAACACGTTGATTACCTTCGAAGAGAATTGAGTAAAGTACTAGAGGCAATCACACTCAAAAAATGAGTATAATAATTGGATAGCTTGGCTAAACAACACACACCATTAAACAGTGATAAAAATGTGGACATATATAGTAAAAACTAGACAAAAATGTAAAATTGCAAAAAGCTACTGATAAAAATGACTGCATAAGTGTTTACATGTAAACCATGTGATGACAAGAAAAAAAACAATCATATGATTAGTCTCAAGAAAACCATGTAGGCTATTCGTCATCAAGATGTGTAACAGCCGAATTTGATACCTTTAAATTTCGATCCATTAAATTTTTTTTGTTCATTTGAAAAGAATGAGTCACCAATAAAAAACTGTCTCGCAACGTCAGGAAAAAGGTTAATCGTAGTGCGAATTAGTCATCGAGGAACTGACCAAAAATCGTGAGTAGTACTCGTCCGTCATGCAGAGAACGTCGCGAAATTCCAAACACATACATTAAAACACTCGGTAAAACGACCATTAAATCTTTTGTTAAAGCGAAACGTGGAAATTTGTCGTTCCATAAGCAGAATGTTACTCATGTTGTTTGAGGAAAAAAACGTTACCCTATATAGAAGTACTAAAATAATCATGTTTACATAAGTTGTTATTCTATGAAAAGAAGCTACAAACGATTCAGTTCATGCGACGTAGCAATTCTGGCGAAAATCACCATGTACATTTTTATGTTCATTGCTCAAGTAAATAAATAGCTCAAATAGAAAAACACAACATAAAAATAGTTAGGCAATTACCTCCATGTTTTGAAAACAAAATTATCAGATAATTATTTCTTATTTTTTCTTATTTCTCATGACAACCTGGAGCAAAGTGCATTTCGTTATTTACTATACGATAGAAAAATAATACTTTGATGTTTATCAATTTCTGTGACGTGAACATCCACTATGATGTCACTAAGCATCGTGTAGGTGACTGAAGCGCAGTATCTACAGACGAACAGTGCACTGACACATCTACCACATTGATCTGGCACCAATTAGACGACCTCAAAACCATAGACAGCCAGCCTTCGCGAGGAGGAAATTGAGGGATTTGTTGTCTTGCGTAACGACAATAATACACCTCACACCATCGACGTCATAGAGAACTTTTTTTCAAATTGTGACTCACATTTCTCACCAACAATCAACGCATAGCGCTTATTGCAAAAATGCACATATTCTACGTCGTTTAGATAAGAGGTTAACCAAAACATTGCAAGTTATCAATCAACGATACCGTCGATTCATTAAACGACTAAGGAACGTTTAGTTATTTCAAAACCTCAAAATGAACATTTCATACAGGTGATTGAGTTTATTGAGGTATAGAACATGAGTAATAGGACAATAATTTCACTAAGTACGAATAAGAATCGTTAGAAATATAATCGTTGATTGAAGCAAGGCACATGGTTAAAATGCAATAAAGAATCGTCGAAAAAAGAGATCTGATAAAAGAAATTGAATATTTTTGAACTATTTAGACTATCGAATGGAAAATGACGTCACTGTAAGAAAAATAGAAACGAGACAGAATGCTAAAAAGATTACAATCAATGAATGAAGTGTTTGTTCTTCAACATGAATTCTGCAAATTTCGATTTATCAATGTAGTAGCTCATTTAAAAAGTGCACTAATCATTCGTAGTTCTCTTCGAAAAGTTTGTTTCGAATTCTGATTAAAAGAAAATGAAAAATTGCAAGCGAAAAAAAACAGCATAATAATAGAATTTCTAGAAAAAAACATACATAATCAATTATAAACAACTATAGTAGAAAAGATAATTTGGGAAAATTATAAGAAATATTGTAAGGAGAAAAAAATTTGCAATGTAAATGAACACAGTTACTTAGACGACAGCTTATGGGCGGCGATTATGCGTAAATACGGCGGATCGATATTCCTCATGGCGTCAGAAAAGAGCCACAGTGCCTAAATGACATCGCAAAGACTAGAGGCCCTATAGGCAGGCCTATTGATTCTCTTAACGCGTTCTGTTCTGATGAATGTTTTATAAGATGATAGCAAATTCATTAGACAAGATTTAATAGCATATTTTTATCTACTAGTATGATTTTATAAATAATAAATAAAATGTCTAGTTATTATGTATTGATTTCATATGTTGTATCATGATGTTATTTTATTATATATATCGTTCATTTTATTCAATATCATAAAAAAATTCATAGTGATTCGATTACAGTCATGCATATTCTAAGTGTTTTAAGAACAGAAACAGAAAGAAAGAAAAATTTCCTAAACGAAAAAAAAACTATCCATTATATTTTGACATTTATTTTAATTTTGGTTTTAACATCAGTTCAACAAACAAAGCTCAGTGATAAGAAAGTTAACGATAAGATAGACAGGCTTTTTCCGTAATCATATGATCGTTACAAATGACGATTTTATGCTTTCTAAAAATTTTATTGAGACGAAAAACGAATAGTCTTTTTCCAGAAAAAATTCGTACATTGACGTACTTGACTGGGTAAATAATCAATTGATTTGAATCTACATAAACAAACAAAATATTTCTCATGAAAATAATATACTTTATGAGCAAACGCATAAAATAACGCAATAGAAGCTTAGGAACACCTCACTAGTCTTTTCTATGAAGAAGAGTTCAATCGAACAAAGGTAGATTTCGACGAATTCTGGTTTGTTGTTGCTAGATGCACTGTAATTGGTAAGCTAAATAGTGGTTATTCTCAACTACATAACAGTCTCTACTTAATTATATTGGAAAAATGGGAAGCAAGCACATTTCAACCTCAGTAAATTCAGCTTTCAACTTTTCAAGGGTGTTTCGAACACTTGGCAATGAACGAACGTGCTTATGTTAAATGAAGCAGTGAAAATAATTGCGATTTATGCAATAATGAGAATAGTAAATTACCGCAATTATTTTCCTATTACCTTAATATTTTGTTATTTCCTTTTGAATGGTATACAGTAACATATCATTATTCATGTGATATCAAGTTACCAGTAACGTTTGAGGAAGCAAAAACGTCTTACGCTTTGTCGATACAATATGAAAGAAATATAAACCTATTCATAGTGATGAATAATGCCAACCAATAGTCATAAATCACCTCAAAGTTTGAATATTCGATTTAAATTTGATGATAAATACGATTACGGTACGACATATTGGTGTGGTGTTTGAAAAAGTAACGACGCATTTTTGCACATTTCGCTAATGTTCTACTAGAACAGATTGGATACACAACGAAGTGAATATCTTCTAATTACTGCATAATATACAAAATTTCGGTTCATACGTAACATGATATTATTTATATCACTACTTAATTATTAAAAATGTTAAGAAATTCATCTGAATACATTTGAAGTCCCTTTAATAACAAGTCATTCATTTGTTCAAACTAATGCGTATGTGACGATTTCAATGAATTGGGCATGTTTTCAAGAACGATTCTTCTGATGTTTCATCAGAATACGATTTTCACATTGACTTTTTTTTTCCGTCTTAACAAATAACAAACGATGTTCGTAGAACGAGAACTAATCACGATAATCTATTTGATGATAAGATTTGAATTCTTGTTTGCTATAAATTCAAATCATTTCATTGTACACGTTCTTTTCCTCATTTCATACTCAAACTGAGTCGAATATCATAATCCATATCTGATGATAAGATTTGAATTCTAAAGCATAGAACGAGCATTCTGTAACAATTAAAAGTCCGTTACCGGCTTACTATTAAACATTTCGATCATCTCGTTAAATTACAAGCGGTGCTCTTTTGAGTGATGAGATGGAGGATAATAACTGAACACCTACGTGCTAACGTTACTGCTTACTGACTTTGAAGAAATTCCGATAGAAACGAAACAGAAAATAATCTTTTTTTTGTATGAGTGTGTAGATAAAATCGTTACAAAATCGAGAATATATAGAGGTGCTACTTTACTATCCACATATCGATTTTTAGAAAAATCGATAGTATTTTTACTATATGAATTGAAATCCAATACAGCAAAGCACTTGAACTAATAAATGGCTTGATGAATTATATCTTAATTCTACGAGAATTCCTACAGCCTAAATGTTACGAAAAATTTCAGCTGCATATAAGTTGGGTGTTTACCGACATGAATACAATGACGTCTACTTATGATAAGAAAAATGCTATGAATAAATACAAGTGAATCGTGTAGTGGATAGAACGTAAACATGTTGAACCCTGGTGCTTCAGATGTTCGATGACATCAAACGCATTTATAAATGAATGAACAACTAAATGAAATATAACGTGAAAGCATGAGAAGATCAGAATTACAAGTTGACGTCAACACAACAATGTCTGACAGCGAGGTATGAGTTTTAAAACAAGAGAAAAAAGTCTAATAAAAGAGTGTTTGATAAAGATTGATGCTATGAAGGGAATAAACGACACTAAAGAAAATCAATATGAAACTTAATGGTAATTGATTTTCAGAAAAAAAAGGTATTGCAAACATAAATAATTTAGAATTGAAAGAATAAGTAGGTAGAGGAACGGTCAGATCCCAGCTTTTGACGTCGTCTTTAAAAATATCGGTGTGTTACGCTACAAGATAGATCGGTGTTACCCAAACCCTTTCAGATGCGTTTACACATTTGTGTTCAAGATGATCTTGCAAAGGTTATTAAATGTGATTTTGCTCTATAGAATGACTTGATGTGAATGATCTATACCAAATCAGTGTTGCTTATCTTACTAGACTTCTCTGACATCAATGCTCCGATCCCATAGAGACGGTGAACTTGTTAGGCCTGAGTGGACTCGAACTGATTTTCACTAATTTGAGCCTATTCATAGCAGCCGCAACTTCTATGAGTTGATCCTCCTCTGTCACATTTCCATCTGATCCTCCTGTGTCATATTTCCACTACACCGTTGTATTAAGGTGAGGATCGGAAGGATGAGTGTTATGAGAGGATCAGATGTATACGAATCTCAATGTAAAATCTTCTCTAAAAAATGGTACAAGAAATGATTTATGATGGAATGATGCTTCTTGTTGACGTCGTTCACCTAATAGAAAGTATTGATGAGGAACCGTGAGCATTATCATAAAGTCCATCAATGCTTTATAAATCTAAAAGATCTATGAAGAATAGTATCAAAACATAATCTTTTCGATTTCTAGCTTGTCTTCCCATAATTCATAGAACTCTAACATCCCGAAAAGCAAAACAAAAACGTCATCTCAGCTTATTCATTACGTTCTGTGACCTCATATATGAAGTTGCTCTCGAAAATGTACGTTTTCAGTTCTTACGTCACGTTTTTTTCCTACCTTAGTAATGGAAATCCAGAAAAAAATCCATGTCATACGAGAATAATAACATACTAATAAGAATAACATAAAGAAAGCATCTTTTGCTGCATGAAAGAATTCGAGCTTCTCAGTGTTGATTTTTTTTAATACTTACTGATCAAAAAATAATTAGCAATTTCTCTTTGAGGTTATTTAGTTGGATGATACGCTAAGAAACCTTATCAGGAGATTTGAGTATATCACATAATTCTAGGATTAGAAAAGTATTTAAGAAAAATCATCCACTAACTTTTTGCAGTTCTCAGCTTCTTATCAAAAGCCGCTAAACATTAGAAACAATTCCAAAAAAAGAGCAACTGAAAAGAATTATGAGGGACACTAGTTCGATTTAACAGCCCTCTCTTCTACTACTCCTCATTTAATGTATGTCGTCAAAACATGGATACATACCTTCAGTTGAGGCCAGATTACTGTCGATTTATAGCATTTTGCAGAAAACGAGACCTAACGGATGAACTGACAAAATAATAACTACGAACAGAACGGGGTAATGCGCTAATGATCGCGAAAACAAAAAGACTAACACCTGTTGTGAGGAATACCAATGTGTTCAATGGTCAAGAGCTGTAGATCACAAAGATCATTTTCGACACCGACACTTATTTAAAACATAAGTTCGGAAGTCATCATAGTTTGAGAGGTACTTAATTCAAGATAACACATGCATCTGAGCTTCATCATACATTTGAATTCATCATGATTATAAAAGAATTCGACTCTCATCTTTATTAGACCTTACGCAAAACCAACCACTATTGCTTTAGCACTCTTCATGCTACAAGATGAATTTGAGGCACCAGTTATTCGAACCTGCAAGATGTGCGACTTGCACTAGCTTGAAGCAGAAACAAATTTGAGTGTAACTTTGGTAACCAAACATCACATAAACGCCTTTCACCTAGCCGATTGGTCCAAAACAAGCAAAGACAACATTTTAGATACTGTAATACTTTATTGAACCAGAATTGGTGACATTTCACGGATGAAAAATCTACATGTATCGGTCAATTTCACTCGATACATCGTTTTCTTTGCAAATGCCGACATGTTGAGCACGAACATCATGTCATGAACTAAAGACACTTATACTTGAGAATACATCAGACTGAATTTCCTCTACAACTAACCGATGATACGTTCAGAATATTGTCGGATATAGCTTTTGGTCCAACTGTGATCTCAACAACATACTTATTCGAACAAGTTTCGAGCGATTCTGATTCCATCACTCGTGTTCAGAATTTGTAGATTAGTCAAATATTTTTACAACTAGTTAAAAAAAACAACAGTCCCATAATAAATCCAAATTGAGCAATAATGGTAGATTTGGTTCCGATATTGCACCTCAGCGTATCATAAAGAACGCAATTACGAATTATGGCTGACAATACCATAGGAAGCAGAAAGTCAGACGTCAACGGGAACACTAAGGTTTCCTAACTATTCCTGCTAAACAGAAATTCACTCAGAATATTATATCTAACATTAACCAAATCTGTGACACATAGTTAATCGTTAAGAGAATTCCATTAACATACACCGCATAGATCACAAAAACGAAAAGAATACTCACCGGATGTGGTACCACGTGTTCGATTTCATCATGAACCATGAGAGTAGCGGAATGTCATTCTGGTATGTATATTGGTTTCAGGTTATCGATCTCTATGAAGATGGTACTTCTTATCTTTTCAGATGATTTCACAACCGAGTTGTTGACACAGGAGAGCTTAAGTCTCTAATTGTCTAGAAGTGAACTTCAACAGTCCACATAACGCAATACGGCACCATCAACCATTGCGCTAGGTGTTCGCGTAGCAAGGAAAAAAACACAGATTTTAACAAATATTTTCATGTCTATCTATGTCTATAATCGTATTCAAGTTCAATTTACAAATTCAAGCGAATATTCTAAGCTATGAATAGTAATGAGAGGTAGAATGAATTGTTTAAGGCAATAAACAAAAATGAATGATTGGATGGCATGAACGGGAAAGGAAAATCGATTCGTTCAAAGACAGCGCACACCCTATGGGGATAGTGTGATGTGATGATCCGTAGTTGATCAAGTATCGCGCGGGAATCGACTCGATCTTGTCGATCAAGCTAAGATCTGTATAGATTTTAGACTTTTTTGGCATATTCACCAAATTATCTTGCCTAATATTCTTCTCAGTACCATCACATTATGTGCATTTGACTTTTCCATGACATTTGGTTAATTAAATTTCATCGTCGAGTCTTTCTAATGTAACAGTTTCGCCAATTATAGTTATCGAATAAGGAGAACCAATGGGTTAGTCATAGTGAGAACGTTTCATCGTTTCCATAAGGAGGTAAATTGTCGTTTAAAAATGTAACTGAACATTATACGTCCTCGGCTATAAATAACTCGACTCTTTTCAGTTATGCGATTGTGAGACCTCCGTTTAAGGAAAAAAAAGCCATCACTACTTAAGAAATGAGGAGAGAGAATGAATTAACTATGAAATAGACCAAATCGATTAGGGCGCAGAACTGTCAAAACGCCTTAGGCTAATCCCAGATTTTTTTTTTCTGTTATAAATACGATATAGATTCTGAATTATTTCAAAAACTAGTAATTTATCACAAATCAAATGATTTTTATTGTGCTTCAAAACAGTCGTATAAAGTGTAAGGTGTACTTATGATTATGAAGAAAAAATCCACTATTAAGCATATGGTTTACTGCGTAAGCGTGATAAAAAATTATAATAATGAAAAAGTGAGGATTATATGATGTAAGGATGAGGGAATTATATGATGTGAGGATGATGATCGTCATTGAATTTAGAGGGAAAGTACGACCGTTGAGGGAATATCGATGAGTTCTTCAGTTAATTAAATTGAATGAATAAGAATGTAATGAGTTTCTGGAAAAGTAATAAATTTAGACGATGCTGAAAAAAAATGCTAGTTGTTTTAATGTCGGCTGAGAAAATATAATAAATATTATTGTGAAATAAACAAAATATTATTTGATTAGATAATAAATAATTGAATGCTGTCGATTCAATACTAATTATGTGATGTTTAGAGAGAAAAAAAACAATATCTGTCAACAACGACAACAAACAACAACATGATCTGCTCAGTTTGTTTATCTTTTTCAAAAATATTACAAAATCTATCGATTTTTTTTGTCGATAGATGATTATATTTTGTAAAATAATGTAAAGCTTTAATCAATTCACATATACAAAAAAATCTTTGAACTTTGATTTATTACTTAATAACACGTTGAATGCTCATAAAAACTATTCAAATTTTGTTTACACACTTTCATACTTTTCAATTTATTAATGTATTCATGTAATTATACAATATACATTTGAATCGTTATTTCTTTAATCTTTAGACTATTTTAATTGATATTGCTATGTTTTTTTTCTACTTAATTTTGTTTTATGTGTGACGTCATAATCGCATTCGAAACGAGTTCAAAAACACTTGAGACTTCTGATGTGCTGTAAAGTGTTTTCTATTAAAGTTGATCAGAAAAATAAATATATATAAACGATAAATGATCGATCATGTGCAGGTAGTGATTTAAAAGTGCTTTCATATAATATCAGCTTAGAAAAAACTATTATAGATTAAATTAGTATATGTGGGACGTATTTTCTTCAAATCGATATGCAATCATCTGATTACAGTAATCTAAGTTCAAAGTTAGTCCTATCTAAAACAAGCATAAAGACTATCCCTCAATTGAAATTGCATTTCACGAAGCGATAGAGGTGGATGCTTTTAATCCTTGTTTAGCCACCGTATTCATAACCAGAGGGGACACCACATAGCCAAGCGATTATCCGGATCGAAATATCAAATAGTGAGAGAAATTCAATATAGTTGGGAGGGTGTTGCCATTCATATTGCCTCGAAAATGAAACACATTGAAAGCCAACAAAAAGAGAAAGCTTTATGTGATTGAATACACTTGAAGGCACAACAAGTTTAATTAGAATAGTAAATGAATAAAAGCCTGCATAAAAAAGTAGCATTCAAAAGCATTGAAAAGTGAGAAAAAAAACACTGCAAAGATTTTCTCAGCTTTTCATTATTGCTTTGGTTTGTCACTCCCTTTGCTCTTTGTTATGAAGAAAATAGAAAAGATTTGCTTCGATTCAACCAGCATGATTAGAGATAATAAGAAGTGGATAAAAAAAGCGAAGAGGAACGTCAACTGTTGCGCTAATTGATGAGGAAAACTAGGAAACTGGAGCCTCAACGAAAAACGGTGACTATTTTGACGTCACAATTAACGTAGATGATATCTAGCTGTCATCAAAAAAACCTGCTGTTTGAGAATTTCGAAGAAACACTCACTCGGGTCCAAAAACCAATAGCCAGCTAGCTTAATTCGTTTGAGTTCTCAATTACATTAAAACATGAAGTATTTCAAAAAATATACTTTTATCACTACGATACCTATAAAAGTTGTTTCATATATAATCTTATAACAAAAAGAAAAAGACATTTATTAATGCTATTATACCAATAATAATAGGGATTTTGCAGAATTAAGAAAAGGGACTAATTACTAGGCTGATGCAAATATAATTGCGACTTGTGCTATGTTTAGACATATGAATCGCCGCAATTAATTTTTCACCAAAGTAGTGTAACTTTCACCGCTTTGAAATTATTGATTACCAATCGATTAATTTTTTTTCTGGCAAATTTAGCAAGTACCAAATTAAAAAAAAAGCCCGAAATGCTATGATGTTAACAATATTGAACAGTTTCTCGACTTTTAAACAACAAAGAAAACATTATAGTTTTCTTTACAAATTCTATCCAACTTCACTAATTACTTTTCAGTACTTTATTCACTAGATTACGCTATTATACCTCATTACTTATGAAATAATTTCCCAGATTTCTTAAAAATGAGTTATTATTATCAAATTGATACGATTCTATCTATGGAAAGTACAAAATCAACAGATCTTTGAACAACCCGTGAAACTAGAAACACTATTAGTATACTAATAATAAAATAAGTTCATGGATTGATTCAAAGCATTCACTCGTTTAGTCAAATAACAATAAATCCATCATGGTCAAACTGCAGACACTATAACTCAATCGATTGTTGGTGTGAACAACAAAAGAATATCTCAAAACAACCTTATCTGGGCATTTATTTTAAAAATCAATTAAAAAACGCAGTCATTTTCATATGCATAATTAGAAATATGGATGTTTCGATACATTAAAATCGCAACCACTACTAGAATATAAGGTATAGAGAGATGTTGATTGATTAAGTTCGAAAAACTAAGAGGTAGCAGAAAGAACTCAGATGTGAATGATAAGCAAGTCAGATTGAGGAGAGCATCAGGTAGGAAGAATAACTGGGCATCTGTTTTTTCACCGTATTAATTCTATTAGTATATTTTGGGCATTACATTAGCGTCAAAGACTTGGCTATCAGAAGCATTCGCTTCTTGGTGTTTATGAACCATACGATTGTTATCCTTCGTTTTCTAATGAAATACATCTATTCGACGTCATTTCTACCGTGTTGCTTCAATTCCATGAATTTTTACAATTACACCACAACAGAAACACATGAGTTTTATATTTATCAAAATTTCAAAGAACAAAAATACCCATAACATGTAAACATACATTGATGCTCCGTGTTCGAGATATCATATATCTAATACAGACATCACAGAAATATTCCCTATTTTAATGTTTGTCACAGATCTGGTACATAGATCAAAGAACTCTCTTCATAAAGAAACGTTGATTATGAACACAATATTGCAAAAACTTCTCAAGAAAAACGGCTTTAAAGTTATTAATTGAACATTGCATTTAATGATGGATATGACTTAGTACTAAACTGTGTTGGAAAAATCTCAGTATTCACCTATGGAAGCTTCATCATAAAATATCTCAACAAAGATTACAAAACATAAAGAAGGCGCTCTGGAATTATCAAAAGTGTAAAAAAAGACAACACCTAAAAATAAATGGTAGTAAATGAAATATTTTGCCTGCACAGGGTTACTATCATCACAACTTTAACTATGCAGTAATCTTATAGGTTCATTTTATTGCAATACTATCGAATCACATGGATGTTCTACATCCACGCAATGAGGAAAGATTCGTCGTAAGAATGCAAAGTCGCAGTCCATCGCTTAGACAGTTATCATAAGTATATAGCCAACAAGTGCCAAATATGGCTTCAAGAGTTGTCCAATATAAGGTATCCAAAGAATATATTCGACGATATACCAATAAGCCTTAAATTGTAAACGTCCCCATGAAGGAAAATTCCGACGAACTTCAACTGATCCGGATTCCATACGATTTCGAGCTTGTCTCACCTAAATTATCAAGTTGAATATAAGCTGAAAGAGGCAGAAAAAAGCCGCTTAATGAGATCTCATTCATGAAACTGAATTTCTATGCTAAAAATTTAGTGCGTATAATAGGAATTTGTTACAAATAATGTCAAAAGCCAACAAACCTTTTCATGATCACACGTGCCATTATTATCCACAAAATGGAATCCATATTTTCCAAGTTGCATCAATTTAGATCCTCCATCTAAAAGTTTTTCATTGAAAAAAAACAACAACAAGTGTGACTTACTGAGTGAAATTCATTGTAATGTATTTTCATAATATCGATAAAAACCTTAAGGTAGACCAAAACTGTAAATATCAATATTAATATTTGGTGGTTCCTAAACAATCAGCTAACAACGTACAACAAATATTTTAAAAGAAGCTCAACTTTGAAACTCAATTGAAACATAACATTATGCACATCATATTAAAGTGATAACAATTACATTAGGTACGTTCCTGTTTATTTCCTGTATAGCGCACAATTTCTTTATTCACAATGAACACGCGCTAAGTAGGCAGGCTATTGTACACTTAAATGATGATTGATTCACATAATTGTCATGTCATTTCGTTGATACTTCATATTGACCGACTTTTTAAAAACTAGAGAACTAGAGAACGATGATTAGGAATTTGTCACATTATGACGTATAGAAATATGAAAACAAATGAACATATTCACCTGTTTCGCAATCCAATTGTAGAATATAGGGGGGATTTTTTTGCGAAGTATACATCCATTCCCATGAATGAGCCAATCTGAATAGAATAGTTTTGAAAAATCTATAAGATGATAAGGACTCAGAATCATTCCTACGGAACACAAACAAACACTATACATATCACAAAATCTGAAAAACAAGCTTCGTAAACAAAAATCTATTGTATCATAGATGAAATTACATACTCATATGGAAAATAAGCGCATCGTGGCCGAGTCCATGTATGACACTGATGTATCATCACTCCCATATCCGGCGTATACCAATGAGCCAACTTATCCGACAATCGTTCGAAAAATTTTATGGTGTCATTGTTCGCACGTACAAAGAAATTGGCACCTATACAATATAAAAATGTAAGTATGAAGAAATCGATTTAAACACGAAGTATTGTCACTTTGAGGACACCTCCCTCATTCATCAGGCAAATTTTACGTAGGTATTTGAATTGTTTTCACTAATTAATGTTCCTTATCATATAGGTATGTATCCAAGGCTGTCTATATACATTCTACATGTGATATGGATAACGACTAATCACCAACAATAGCATGCAGTATACGGATAATGATAAAATCAGGTCAAACAAAGATATAAAATGACGGATAAGTCCAAGAACAACACAGTTGTTCCACTTACAAATGTTCTATAAAGTGTAAAGACGGTGAAAAATGGTACACTATTGAGCGACGTAGCGGAAATGATATGTTGTAATAAGCCAATGAAAATTACAATTAATAAAGTGACACGGGTTCAAAAATTGCACGAATTCAAACATGTGAATTAGTAGATCAAATGTTCGTCGTATATTAGTAAAACCCTAGGTAAATGAAAAATATATTTCGCTAATTGAATTTTCATGATGTACTCAGAAAAATTGAGTGTACGGAAGAAAACGGATATCATAATATGAGTACAAAATTGAAAACACTTTACAATGTAATTCAGAGATTGTGGATGGATCAATAAAATGAAAGCTATTTTTTCGATTCTGCCAAGAAACGTTATAGACACACTAAGAATGGAGCACGATCAGCTCACAATCTATCAATTTACGCTTACAAATGAATGATGTAAGCAAACAGTACATAATATGTACTGCATGTGGAAAATGAGAAATTAATTTTTCACATCCAGGTTCTTCGATGTCGACCCTATCAAATATTATATGTAAAAAGGGTCAATTCACTACAACATCCAAAAATTTTGGTGATTATACAACCTCACGTTGAGACTTAAAAATCTTAAGCAACGTGAGTCAGTCAAAGAAAACATCGTAAAAAGCATTTCACGTACCGTTAATCCAACTAGCCCTCATACTTTTATCATTTGCACCAAGTTGGTCGAATATTGCATCGTATGACAGGTCATCTTCGAACCCAAGTTCAAAGAGATTTTTTCGCCAGAACGTATCCTGTTGCATCATCCAGAACGACTTGCCTCTGTAACTTTCGGAGTGAGAAATCAAAAATGAAAACAAATCAAAATGAAAAGCATAATCTCAAATGAAGCAAAAAGGATGTAAGTACTATTAATTCAAAACATAAACTTTAACCATCTTAAGTATATTCAGAATAAATAGCTATCGAGATTTTAAATTCTATTTTTAATACAAAATACAAAGGCGAATAAAATATTATGAAACAAAATACTCACTTTTTTAATAAGCTTATAGCTAGATTGGCTCGAAGTAGATAAATCGTCTGATAAGGCCCCTCAGCAAAACTGAACGGTTTCTAAACAAATCAGAATAGTCACAAGTTATAATTAACTTAACAGAAATATTTAAGAATGGAGAATCACGGAAAAATAAATAGCTCGTTGAAGTGAAGAAGTGGTCCCTTATAATGAAAAAAAAGTGGGTAAGTTCTGAAGAATTTATATTTTGAAAGTATTATCTTCTACGTGATAACGGCAATTATTGTGAATTTCAATAGATTCTTTAAGTAATCAGAAATCATTCAAAATCACAATGTTACTCATTTTATCCCATGAAAAACTTTTGATATGAAAAATATCGGTTTGTTTGGAGAGTTACATTCAACTGGAATGACCATTAGTACTTTGCCCTCATCATTAATAAAGAGTTATCGATTCCACTATGAAATCTTTGTTATAAGTGGATGCATATTCAGCCTGTAGAATGACATATGATGAGCAAACGATATCAGATCGTATATTAAGCTTTATCCCTGGAAGTAGAACTAGTAAGAGTTCGTCGACTGTAAAAAAATAGTGCAGAAGTGAACGGTACAGGCAAATGCACTGCTTGTCATTCAGCACAGCTACATTACCTTTAACCATTGTTATATTTGAAGTGCATGTAGATTTGTACATTTGACATACATTAATATCTATCGGTAAATGATAACAAGTTCTTTTGTAACTAATGGACACATGCCAGTAGACGATTTATAACTACTACGTCGATGTAAGAAAACGTCCTGTGATCGGATGATCAAGAAAAGCTGATATAGATAAGCGATCTTTGTCGGGATTGACTTGTCTGCGCGTGAAAAATCCAAAATTTATTCAAGAGAGTTATAAATCATTTTCTCACCAAAATGCCTACAGTACCTTCAAAATGAAGAGGAGTTGAAAAGTGTCGTGTAATCAAATCACTGTGATGATCTTGTCGTTCTTGGGTTTTTTTTTTCATTCAGCAATAATACGAGGTTGGTACAGAATATTTATCGAATAAATCTCACGCTTCAATAGTACCACCTTCTTGAGTATCGTCCAAAGACTCAATTCTTCTACTGTACACACATTGCAAATTAGTAAGAGAGGCCAGTTCTTTGAATATATAGTCTCTGTTGGTGATGTTGGAGTTCGCTCAAGACGAACCGAGACAGAGGCAAAAACGGTTTGCTTGATGGTCGAACAATACTTTCATTTACACAATTAAGACAAAAATCTGTGAATTACCTACAAAAATTAGTTTTTCATTAACATTTTAATCTTTAAGCATTTTTTGTTTTATGCAATAATAAATTATGGTGGATAATTTGTGCTTTCAACTCTCCATATACGGTACATTAAATTGTGCTTCATCAAAAATGAAAGCGTTGTCCTCAATTTGAGAACGGATCAACAAAGCCTTCTATTTTGAATGTTCATACCTCACCATCATAAAAGAGTATTTCCGTCATTGTTAAACCTCAAAACCCAATGTCGGCATGAAATCCGACGATAATAACGATAATATGATCGGTCAATTTGCAGATCGGAAAACTTTACGGTCAGTGCGTTTCAATACGTCTAAAGGATCAAAAGAAAATCCGATTGAAAATCCGAGTAATAGCGGTTACAAGTGGTTATGAACAACGAAAGGAAAGGAAATGATAAATGCCGGAAAATGTAAATGCCTGAAAATGTATATTTGAAAAACTACGGTAAAGAGAGTGTCTTGTGGAAATGTTGTTCCGAAGCTCACGTATGTAAATTGCTAGATTGGCAGTGGATGGCGTCAGTGAATCTCTTAAGCTTTTGCCTCCTCTAAGGTGCGACCGTTATGCATTCAAATTTATTATGATGAGTCATGAAAGTAATCTAGCTTCGGAAAAAAATTATTTGCAACCCTCATTTGCTATCATGTCAATGTTATTTCTCATCTCGTACATTTTCAAGATCAATTCGTTAAAGCTAGATAGACAGAATACTGGGTTTAGCTTTGAGCAGATTCGAATGTGCACACAATCCTGCATAAAACGATACACCTTCCATTACATTATTCTGTCTACTTCTAGCTTCCTTTTCTCAAATCTTCTTGAGCCCAGTGAAGTACAGAGTTTGAATAACAGAAGGAACGCATTAACTCAAGTGAACCACCTAACTAAAAAAAGAGAGATACCTGGATCGTGGTGTTTTAAAAGAGAGATAACGATTGAAAAATAACTGAAACATTGCTGGACAGAAACGAGTGAGTCAAACAGGTGTCTTGTATGAGTATAGTTCTTAAGAGGCTAACGTAAAGAGGATGGAGGATGAAAACACTAACACTGGACTTGAATTTGCAGTTTGTGATAACAAAAGGAGGAAAACATCTTGTAATTCTATCAAAAAAACCAAATATTGGACAAACAACAGATAACAACAGACAACAGACAGTTATGACAAATGCTGTTTAAGGATAGTTGATGTTTCAAATAGATTGTTACATTTGTGTAGATTTTTAACTGAAATAAAACACTGTTTACCAACCTCGAGTATTGCTAAACAAGGTTACTGTCAAGATATTTAACTCACAAATGCCGAGGTTAAAGGATAGCCGATCTTGGAAGCTTTTGAAATATCTTGAACAAAAGACAAAAGCAGAACATGTTGAAACTCCGATTTATATCTCTCCATTTCAAAATGACTTAACACCCCATTTCATTTTCATTTTAATATTTTAAATTTTTCTTTTGTAAAAGTAGAGTGGTCAACAAATTAATGTTGGAAGTACGAATAACTCACATAGAGACTTGGTGTCGGCCAATGGAACTGTCGAATATTCGGCCACGTTCTTCTCAGCTCATCACGAGCAACCGTGTCCAAAGTAACAAAAATTAATCGTTCATGTACTCCTTCCAGTGTTTCGGTATTACACAGAAAATTGTATGTCATATTGAGTGCGTACTGATTAAGAAGCAGAAATGCTGGGGGTCTAGTGAACTCCTCATCAAGCACTTGGATGAGTTCATCAAATTCACGTGAATTTTCAATGATTTCATGAGCAACTGTATGTCCATGTCGTTTCACATAACGTACTGCAGCGATAGCATTCTGTGTTTTACGCAGTACCAAAATTCCGAACACAAACCAAAATGCGTAGAACAGAATCACCGGTATTCCCCATAAAATACGTTCCGCATGACTCCTACTGCGTTTACATGACATTTCTGATGACGTTGGGAGTATATCAACGTCTGATGACATCGTTTTGTCAGCGTCGTTAGTCGCGTTGTAAGCATTACGACGTCGCAATTCAGTGCTCATTGGCTTCGATGAACAATTTGATTATTCAGCGTCTTAATATTGTTTGATTCGTTGTGTTGAGATCTGAAAATGATAAAATGAATAAATTATAAGCATCGAGTAAGGAATGATTCGTTAGCGTGTGTCAAGCGTCACAGTGACGTCAGTAGCAGAATAGCATCAAATGGAGATGAAATCGGAAACAACGGACAAATTTCAGAGATGGCAACAAAAAATAAACAACTCAATTGAAAGTGAGGATAGTTACGATCCATATTCAATATGATTTGCTTAAATCGTAAGAAAGTACGTGACCTTTATTATTTTCCCAATTAAAATAGCAGAAACAAGATTTTTAAAATAAATAGAGCAGATTTTGAGAAGACATTTGATAAAATCAGAACGAAATAAATCCTGTACAAATTTGCACGTCCTCTGCAAACGTCAAACAACTTTTAGTGAATCATTTTTAAATTGATTTGGTTAATATTGATTGGTTGCAAAAATGACTCAAATAAGATTTTCACTTGAATACCTACCTCTCTCTGAACTCCGCTCAAACTCTACGCAACTTTGTTTCAGATAAATTTATACTAAGAAAAGCTGATTATTTAAATTTTTTCCGAAACCAGTAAAAATCATGAGGATTTCAGATTGAATACAGTTCAAAAAATAAATTTTAAATATATTATGATTGACTCTCTTAAAATCTAAGAAGTTCACAAAAAGCTAAATTATGGCAATCCGTTAGGTGATAACTCTAGACATAAACTACGCTTTATCGATCGATTCCCATCTAATCGATCAATCACTCTGTGGTAATTTGTAGTAACGATGTAGATCGAAATGACTGTACAGAACAGATAGTTCA
>KN716281.1:262211-275246 GCA_000816705.1 Dictyocaulus viviparus | reverse complement strand
ATTTAGCCAGATTTCTCTGGGGGCAATTTACCAACTCCGAAGAGATAGCATGCTGGGCAGGCTCGGGGGCGGCTGCGAACTGATCCGACCGGTGTGTCACTGCGACACCCCCACCATTGAGCCGTTGCGCTCCTCTTTATTATTAAGTGGATGAAATCAGAGCCATTTAGTGAATTTTACTGTTGACTGATAGAAAACAAAAGTTTCGCAATCTATCCTTTTGTGAAGAAGCATCACTCACTTTTTGTATTGATGTTATGGTTGAGTTTGAATGGGAATAGTTTTTACAATCGCTTGAGAGCACCAATCTGCTACCAAGATAGCGCCTCGAAGTCGAGTATACGGTATCAGGCCCGCGTGTTACTGTGGCTCAACGGCTCAACAAAGTGCTACGCAATACGGTAAGGTCATAGGAGACACACGGCAGCTGGGTGCATACAAAAACTCCGTGCTCTTTTAATGATGTGCAAGATCTGTTAGATGATGAGCAGTGCTATCTTCGCATTATTAGCTGCTCTATTAGACGCTCATCGATTAGAGGGTGAAGAGGATTCAAAGGTCATAATGACGTTGGCTGATGTCTTTCGATTGTTATTGTGATTCTTCTCCTATACTTTTACTCTACTGATCCCATAGCAAGTTTAAGCATTTGATTCTAGTTTCATGAAACTTCATAGAAATTTCTTGTATTCGTTGAAATGCAACCAATACAACATCGATAGCAGTTTCTTCATTATCGTTGAAGAAAAAAAAAGACACTGAATGTTTTAAACTGATGACACTACGGAAGCGATATCCGGAAAAATACGAATTATTAATGGGATAAAGCTTTAAATTAGCGCATATTATCGACCAAAATTTTCTCGTAATTACCTCGGGCGATTCGTCAATAAGACTAAAGACTAATTGTACTTCTACTATTTATAGCAAATCGAATAAGCCACATTAAAACGAATTAAGAGTCAGTCATTACACCATCTCTTAATAAACGATGGCTATTTTCTGTCTTTGACCAGAAAAAAAGTTACAAAGAAAACATTCCCTCAAAAATCAACTTATAAAAATTGTGACATATACTGCAATTGGATTGCTGTGTTTATTTACCCTCAAAAATAAGGAGTATAAAGCTTCATCAGATTATTCAAGCATGAGTGAGTATCCGGAAATATTATTACAAATGAGTATTGTTCAATAAAAATTGTTTCAGTGGATACTTATGATACAAAGGACAAATAAAAACTCAATATTAAACTTATTAAACAAAAATGAAATTAATCCTTTTGAATATATTAAATATTTCATTGATATTATGCTTTTCCAATCTTTATTGATTTAAGAAAATGTATTGGATCAAAGTATTTGATCGTAACCTAACTCAAACTGATAACAAAACAACAACAACAACAACAGACTCCTTTAACATCTGATGTGATCAAACAATTCTACCAGAAGCACAACAGAGGGAAAAAGGAAGGGTAAGCAGAAGCTTACATGACATTGAATAGTAGAATAACACCTTTTTAAGTCATTAATTATTCTCCACACATAAACTTTAGCAGTAAAAATTAAGACTCTAATTAATTCTAGTAAAAAAATTAAACTTCTTCCTATCTGTGGAATAGGTGAAGAAGTTTGTCCATTACAAAACTTCATATTTTTAGAATAATGACGTATTGAAAACAAAGTTAATGAGTCAATATATGAAGTTCGACTTAATTCAAATTATTGACATACCTCAGGCGCCTCGCCATTTACAAAATCATCGTCATCGTCTTCACTACTACTGGCGCCTAGCATCTGAAATGAACACAGTTGAAGTCAGTAGCGTCATCGCTGCTTTTCATTTGACGTCATAACGAAAACAAAGTACTAAAACGGCAATTTGTATAGTGGAATGTTTCTGACAACGGCAGATTGTATCGTTATCGATTTAAATAATGATGGAATAATGATCTATTTACAAAATAAAAATGTGTGAAGAAATCAAATCACTATTATAATTAGAGTAACCCCAACTGAACAAATCTATATAAAAATTTCAGTTCAAAACCGATAATCTGAACGTTCATAGCGAGCCTGTGTAGACCTGAGCGATGTTAAAAAACCATACAGAGAAAATAGAATGGGAATTTTTCAAAAAAAAACTGTGCAGAACTTTGATAGATTTGCATAGGTGAATGGATATGATGGAAAGGATGTAGCGCATTGGCAGCAGATACGGTAAGGACACGCAGATTTGAAACAATGTGACCAGGTTCGATTCTGTTTCCAGACAAGTAAAGCCTTCCGTTATTCAGTCGTCGATGGACTGGTATAATGGAATTTCAAAAAAGATTAACAGTTCTAAACTAGTAAAGAGTGGCCATCAAATCACGTTATTCTATAGGCTAGGCTCGCATTTAAACACTTACGCGATTCCACGACGAAAACGGAATGCACAGCGCATTTCCATCGATAAACAGACTTCATCTTTATTTATAAATTTAATTTATTTAAAATAGTTCGAAAACTAAAATGGCAGTTTAAATTAAGATAAGCATTGGAGTATTTTATCTGTCTGAAGAAGTGCGTTACCTATTCGTTCTGTTGATGTCGTCATGGAGGTGTTTAAATGGGAGTGATCTATACAATGACTTCAGTCAACCACTCATTACCAAGTCAGTCCTACTAGTATTGTCGAGATCTCTTTGGAATCAGTTCATCGACCCCGTGGGATCGCTAGCTCGGTGAGCTTGAGGTGACCACGAACTTGCTGCACTGATTCTGGTATGCCTATTATTGTTGCACCTCTACGACTGCACCACGCGTCTACTCATCACATAAAAGCCTTCTTAGGAACGCTGAATTTCTTGTCAACCTTTTTTGCAGACGATTTGAATGGTACGGTAACAACATGAAACGGAAGTCCTGACCATAGGATAATTAATTATGCGTGGGCAACGTTCGCTAATTATTTTCGTCGTGAGCTAGTTTTTCAGCCATCTCCAAAATACTAATCAACTCTATTATGAGACGATTCAACGAATAAGACAAAAATTGATGATCCTCAATACAAAATTCTTCTTTTTTGTCCAAAAGAAAAACGTTGTTGGCAAGAACAACAACAGTCTGTAGGACAAGCGATTTCAAGAAATCAATTAAATCGAGATGAAAGAAAAGGAAGAAAACAAAATGAATTTTCCTTCTATGAAAAAGGAAAAGTTAAACAGAACTCTTTAGGAGTTAAAGAAAACTTTATTTCACTCGGATTTCAACTTATTCGATTATCAGAGAAATTATCATTATTAAAAATCCTAACGTTTTAGTCATCATTATTGCTAACCTATTACAGTTATAAAAAAAGTTCTATAACGATTTTAAAATATGAATAATCCATTAAGACGATGGAATGAGTCAAAAAATATCCTCAAGTTTATGAAATCATTAATTTACTGAGATACCAGCAATAAACATTAATAATCTAAACTCAATAGCAAAAAAAACAAAAAGAAAACGAACGAGATTGACGAAGCCGGAACGAAATGAGGAGTTACAATCGATTGAAAAATCCAATGATATTACTCCTAACTAGATGAAGCTCAAAGCCAATTGACTACTAGAATAATCATTAAATACTCTTTCGTTGCCACTTATATTGATTAAATGGTAATTTCTCGTTTATAAATGCAAATGTAAATAAATTCTCATCAAATTTTTATTTGGACATCGTTGGAAAGCATAAAACTCAATGGATTTCATACTAACTAGAATTTCGTCATTCACTCTTTTCATCAACGCAAAACTATTATGAGTTATGTTAATAAGCAATGAGGATGAGTTTCTTGGTTATCGTAAGCTGTTCGGATGATGAAGTTTTCAAATTAGAGTAAATATAAATAAGTAAACAATATGAGCAATGTAGAAAGCGGTAAGCGAATAACAGTTGCTACAAGAACAGTAGGTAATTTTACCTAGATGAAAAGCATTTTCGATCGTCTGTGAAACGTTGGTGAAGTGTTGGAGTGCCTATGGAGTGATCTGTCTGCGCAATGGATCTAATCAAAAACAAAATCGAATAAGACTATTTCGAAAAGCTGAGAGTATGGAGTGAATGAGTTTCATTTGGTATTATTCAAAGAAGAAATAGCCTAAATAAAATGCGTTATGAGGTAGTAGACTGGGTAGTATCAATAGTAATCGTTTGCCGAAAACCAATACTTTAGATTTTATTCGTTTTTTTTTTACAAATAACTATTATTATGAGTAGATTGATAGCTCACGTGAGGATTGAAATCGTTGCTGAGACATAATGGTGAGTGTTTTAAACTGTAATGGTTCTCAAGAATTTAAGCTGGCACTTGGAGGGAAAAAAAGAGAGGTATAATATTCGCACGCATATATTCATAATATTTGAATAAAAGTATGACGTAACTGTATAACTAGTGAAAACTGAATAAATGTTAAAATATTAGTCATAAATAAAAATGTATGGTAAATACACTACATTTTCCTGAATGTTATAAAATCTGTGACATCACACTATACTGCTTTCAACCTACTCGACAACAACAACAACTTAAAATACGAACGACAAATTAAAACTGAATGTCATTAGCTAATGAGTGATAATTCTTTGACTTGAGTACTCTGATAAGGATTAGAAATAGGAAAAAACGATTGCTTTCATGAATTCCGAAATCAGAACATGTAACGATTGCAGAGCTTTGAGCTAACGTTGTGGTTGAATTCTTATGGGATGCACAACGCATTCATTTAGAATATCATATAGCGATATTGATCTATACAAGGATTAAAGTTAATATAGATGACTAGAAGCGCTCAAATTACATTGTAAAGGGACCTCAACACAATGGAGTCTGAGAAATGTATGAGGTTTCGTAGGGTTTTAGCAGCTTTTTACGTACAAATTCAATTTGTGCGAACCGTAATCAAGGAATTTTTGACATATCGGTCCCTAATTCATTAATGACTTCCTCATCGACGTAATCGATGCGTTCTTTACAACATGATATACACAGCCATAATCTGATAGTCCTCGCATTTTACAATTCATAGGGAACATCTACTGAGATGGAACTGAAGCATGTCAGTGAGCTTTGGTTAGAAAGAGACATTCATCACTTTGCTTTCTGCGAAACTAGTACAGAGCTCATGTTTTATCTTTTACCTCAGCGATGAGTATGTCTTTTAATATGGATAAATATACGTACTGAACTTAAAACATCAACGACATAGTTCCTAAAGTTTAGTGGTAACCGCTACCAGTTATGTACTAGCTTATTTTATGTCTAGTTCAAATGCGTTATGTGATGTGATCGCTATGTAGAAGCCGTCATAAACTCTTCACTAATGAAGATATCCTGAATGCAAGGTGACTTTCTGATGGATTCTACGTAAATTAACAGAGAAGCTCGCGTCGTTATGAATACGTTAACGAAAGGATTGCGAATATACAACATAGAAATGGAATGATTACAAATCTCCAGAAAAAAACTCCTATCTAACAATAAAAATAAAGGAAAGGAATCGATTTGAGTAATGAAAAAGTGAGGCAGTAAGCAGAAAATAAAAAAAACGAACGTTTCAAGAATCAGAAAATTGAGAATCTGTTCAATATGTCAACATTTCACTTCTCGAAAAAGAAGCTGAGTCAAGAAAAGAAAGGCGAGAACGAACCTCACTGTTTATTTTTTGGTAGTAAAATCTTAATATAACCACAAATCACAAGAAGAAGAACAATTTGAGGAATATGTGTTTTGCAGATTCCGACGTTCTTCTTGAAACACCAACAGCCACAAGCGACTTGCATAAAAATTTCGTGGTCATAAAGAAACAAAAAGCTTTCTGAGTCAAATGATAAGCAGAACGATGTTGTGAGGTGGAAAAATTCAACAATAAAAAGAAGAAAAAGCTATACGGAAGAAATTACTCACTGTGATTATAGAATTTCTACTAATTCTATACATAGGACACCAATCAAATCATTTTAATAATGTTTTCAACATAAAAATAAAAAACGAAACACAAACGACGAAAATCTTGATCGATTGAAAGTTAACGACGACTTCATTTGCGACTAACAAATACGACGATGAAAAAGTTCACAGCACTTGAATATTTCAAAAGATCAAAGACCACCTGTCATAATCTCAAGAATTTGTGGTTTTTTTAGATTGGTAAAGCAGAAGCTTTTCTTCATCAGCAAAAAATTTATCAATCATAAATGAATGTTTAGTGATCTAGAATGAAAATCTTCTATTGGAAATTCGTTTAGAAAGGTTACTAAGCCTGACAGTGGAGGAACTGAAGTGATTCAGAAATGTGACAGACGAACAACGAAACAAACAAAAACATAAACAATATTTATTATTTTTTTGTGGCGAAATGGAACAAATCGTCAAAAAAGGACATCTATAAGAAACATTGAAATACACAATCAACTAAAGTTTTTTCTATTGAATATTCGAAAATTATCAATTCAAATTGAGGCGTGAGTGAGTGATGTTCGATGAAAAAAAAAACCAAACTGTGCGTAAAATTTCATAGAAGAGTGAATGAATGAATCGAGATCTAGATGAGAGAAGATACGGTAAAGCTGGAAGAAAACCTCAAATAAAAAGAGGTATTCTATGACGAAAGATGAATTTGTATGAATTGATGAACTAGCAGCTTCTTTTCGACAACTACAATGCCGCAAGGGATTTTCGTGACTCATGTAGAAAGTGAGGCAGTAAAAAAAGCGATAGGAATAACAAAACAAACCAAGTATAACTTTGTGAGATCCACCCTCATATGAGATCAAGGAGAATGAAAATATACGACGAAATTAATACAAATGTGTATAAAATTGTTTCGACCTCAATTTTTTTCATTACTTCAAAGTAGAACTTATCAAAAAACAGATCAACTAAGACTCACAAGAAAAACTTGATAAACTGGTGAAAAAAATCCATATGCCTTAGGAGTTAATAAAACAGAATTCACTCATTAAAAAAATTGAATGAAAAGTGAGCCTCATAAAAATGGACGTCAAAATAGCAGCTTCAGCAGAAAAGGAAAACAAGTTCATCAGATTACAACTCTTCTTAATTAAGCAGGAAAAAAAATTGAATGAATTTTTTTGAAGGAAGAAGCAGAATATAGGATAAATGTTCAAGATGAAAAATAAAAATTTAATGAGAAAAATCTAACGTGACGACAATGAGGTAGAAGACGATGGAACTGCTTAGAGACGCCGGCTCAAAGCCACACCATTAGCTGGCCAACGTCCGACTAGGAATCGATTTACTTATGGCTTCCGTAGCTCTGAAGAGATTGGAAATTCAACCCAGTTAAGACGTGAATGCTCGTTGCTGCACTCTGAACGACGGAATTCTTCGAAAGTAGGAATAAAATTAGATTCAAAAATATGAATGGAGTCGATAAATGTAATTCTTCTTGTAGTCAATTGTTTTCCTTTAACATTTTTGTCGACAAATAGCGACACAAACAGACTATAGAAATAAGAAAAGTTGAAACAATAGTATCTAATGACGTCTTTCATTGATAATCAATCAATCAACTGATTGATTAATCGATCAATGACCTACCCACAGATGACATGGAAAGAGTCTAGAGAATCTGATAAACTTCTATCGTAACCACATAGTAGCACAGCGTACATAATATCAACCTACTGATGTTTAACTACAAATTTGTCTTGAACTCGTAAAAAAAAAGCCTAGTTGTTGCTTTTCGTCTACAAGTAATCCGTAACGTATTCGTTTGTGGATGTGTTTTCGTGTTTACGAAGATTATGCTTGATTTATTTAGAATGCTTGCAATCAAACGACTAAAAAAACACATCAACTGATTTGTAATCGTATAAAAAAATCCAGTATAATTCGTGTGCAATTCTTTAAGCAAATTACGATTGTGTGTTCAAAACAGAACGTGTTCAGTTGTTGATGTACTTCACGTATTATCATGTTCAACACCAAAACGAAAATTGGACGTTAGCGATAAGTAACGAACGCCACGAATACATTCGCTATATCCTCATGCTTCATTAACATTTTGAGTAACTCTCACGATAATTTCGGAGTCATGGCATGAAAAGAAGAAAATTGCCTTTTTTTTTCGTTTTTCGTTGTTTCGTTAACGTCTTATGACATATATACAAATATGTATATATTATATTGGCTTGGGTTCGGTAGCCGTTAAGTTTACTCCAAAGTCAGGTGATGTACCTCAAACTTCTATGAATAAACTTTTATCAAAACTATACAATATAAACACAAACTAACGTATCGATGGTGATACAATATAGAGTGTGTCCACGAAAATAAACCTCCTCGAGAGGAAGTGAAGTGCGAGATATATCGGGGGGGGGGGGTTGTCGATAGAAGCGTCGATGTAGAAAGGTCACAGTCCAAATCGAAGTCGAAGTCCAAAGTCAACGACAAAGTAAGTAAGGTGCAGTGGGGTTATGCTTCTATAGATTGATCCTATCAGAGTGATATCATATTGATTGTAGTGATATGTGATAGAAATATTAGAATGGAGTGAAAAGTAGCGACATTTGCTACATATATTTTGTTAGAAAAAATAACTGCTAGAAAAAAGAATATTCATTGATTAAAAAATGATTAATTTTCAATTACACTTTATTGCTGTTTAAAATGTACGCAAAAAGTAGTTCATAGAGAAAATTTTTTTATAGCATCTGTGATTACAGAAAACTCGTAATACCGTATGAAATAAAGAGAATGCGTTCAGATTATTCAACGTGTAAGAAATTAACGAAGATCGTTCAGCCATTAACAAATGAAATGCATTTTGAATGTTTCTGAAACGATTTGAAATCTATTCGATTCTGAATAATAATACAATCATATCCATTTCGTGAATAGAAATCAGTATTATTTTCAGAAAGCACAATCGATTGAACTCTTAACAGACCGAGTTCCATATGAAGAGTGTTCCTTACGATTTTTTCTTTTCTGATGAGAAGAAATTATTCGTTAGAAATGCATGAGACACGATGAAAACATTGAACCATACCACATAGAGAAATGTCATTCTGTGAAAGCAAAAAAAAGAAAAAAAGGAACGAAGCTATAACGAAGCCTATCATTTGTTGTTCTTCACAGTCTGAACTAATCAATATTTCTCTAAACATCTTAATCATTTCAAAAACAACGAAACAAAATATGTTTTCCTGCTTATGATAAAATTAATGACGTCATAGGTAACTATTGACATCAGTATGACAATATAAAAACCCAAAAAAAAGACATAGGTATTAATTAATAGGGTAATAAGAAGTTCAAACTATGAGGTACAGAGTCCATTACAGGCCACATAGATCTCGTCTTCTCATAAACCTCCAGCAACTGAGGTTAGAATTAGAAGTGGTTCGAGAACAATGTCTTAGTAATTTTTTTGTATGCAAATTTTGGGGACTCCAAGATTTGTAGAAATCTGTCGAATTGTTCTCAATGACGGCTTATATCTTCCCGTCAAAATTAATTGTATTTGCTAATTGTGTCGTCTTTTTTGTAGTTAATTTTTTAACGAAATATTTGAAAAAGGCGGCTACTTTTTGCAATGAAATGACGACGCACCACACATCCTCAAAGAGGAGTGAAAATTTCAAAAACTGACTATCACGATAAGAATTCAGATTTATTCCTCAATTCATCTCAAAATAGCTTCATCTTTTGAATAGCAACGATTAAAAAAAAACACTTCGCAGTGCTGTCAATGTTAAATGAAAATGTTAATATATTGAAAATTACTATTCGTTAATAAGTTCAACATAAATTTGATTTTTTTCCTTTCACTTTTCATCTTATTAAGAAATATAAGATGAAAAATGAAAAGACGTAAAAGAACGAATGAGAATGAACCTGAATGAAAAACGATTACATCATTAAGCTGAACGAAATTCGCAATACAAAATAGACTTAACTGAGAGTTAAAAACCAGAACGATACCGAAAGAAAAGCTTACAATATTAAAACAAAAAAGCAAGTTAGATATCAAAGTGTGTTGTGAACAAAATTACTTAAAGGCGTCATTTATGTAAGAGCGAACGTAACGATTTGTCTGTAAAAATACGTCGCTATTTCAAAAATCAACATGGTCAAGAGCGCAAAAATTGATAAAATATCGCTGTTGAACGTGAATCTAATAGATTTCATTTGTTGTTGAAATGCATGCTTCTTTTCTTTTCGTCTAATAGAAGCTCATCGTTCAGCTGTTGTTTCTCTGATCAAATTGAAGTACTTTGTTTTTCCTGTGCTCACATCATAGAAAATGATGAGCAGCACTTAGAATGTTTATTAGAGATGCAGTTGTACTGCATGGTTACGTACTGTTTAGGAAAAGCATACTGAAAAGGAAAATTATTAGGAAAAGCATGTCTTCGTAACCATTCAGTTTTCAGAATGATTTCGTTTTAAATGGAATCTGTTTAGTGAATATTAGATTATGTTGGTAATTAGCTGATTAAAACAAAATATGTAAGAAAACGAAAAGAAGAAAAAAGAAAATGATTCCGAGAAAATGAAATGTAATATTTTGCAACGAGTTCTTAACTGAAAAAGCGGTTAATTAGCCTCTTTAAAATGAGTCAATTTTTAACTTCTACGCAACAACAGATTGTAATGGCAAACGATATGAACTCACCCAACGCTTTCAATAAGATCATTCTATCTGATTTTCGTTTTTTTTTTGTGAAGAAAACATAGCCCGCTAAAATAAAAATGTCTCAATTATTATGATAACAACCAGTTATAGAGAAAATATTGATTGAATTGTTATGGATCGTGAATTATAACGTGCTATTGTCATGACATCGTCATCACATATCACGATGACAGTGTTGTCGTCTACACGAAAATGTGCTTAAGTGGATGGATGAGCCTCGGCGGTTGCGGCTGCCGCGAAAAATCGATAAGCAGCTAAAATATGAGGTGGTGATCGACGTGGTCGTCCAGTACGCACACTTTTCATCTGGAAGACGATGATGTTGCGATCAGATGTTGTCATCATGTTTAGACTCTCTCGCATCAGATTCGTGTCACTCAAATACACGGACAGCTTAAATCCGCCATTTGGATGAATGACAACAGAATGAAAAGTGAAAATGATTTCCTTCCAGTGTTTCTCCGTACTACTTGCATATTCATGAAATCGTCTCGTTTTTCATCATTTCTGTAGTTTGGTGGGAGAAAAAAAACGGTACTCGATGTTAATTGTCGAGTAAAAAGTGAACATAATTCTAAGCTTACTTTTGCGTGGACCATTTTCCATAGCCAGCATTGAGGGTTATAGGAAGGATGTTTCCTCTAAATATGAAACTTATTCCTAACAAGCATTTGTCATGTAAGCTAACTTTAGAATTCTCATGTCTGATTATTAAGTGATTATTTTATAAATCCCATGTAGATTGTTGATACGAACGACTTCTTATTGGCACACCTCTAATTACCATAACAAGCTGAATCAGTTGAAGAAACTGGATTTGCGAAAACCATCAACTGTTGAAAAACTTGTATTCCCTTAAGTCCATGATTTATTTTTAAATTTTCACTCAAGAAAAATCAATATGAATAGAAATGAACAGGGATGATGATATTTTCAGCTGATGACAATCGGAACTCTAAGAGTTACTATATTCACTTACGAAATACAATCATTACGATGTACGACGTTTGTCTATCTCTTCTCGTCTACAAAAATTTCATTAGACCTCCATAATTAGATTACCTAACCGTATTAATTTTGATGTTGATTATCGTCTGTTACCTCCTCTTTACTTCATTCCTCCTCTTTTTGTTTGACATCTCGCAGGATTAGTTTCAATACTATAAATACCACTCGTTATTCGTCTAAAGCTTATGCATTTCATGATACTAAACCATTTAAGCTTCTATTAAATTCCTCCATGCTTTAGTTTCTTTATTTCATATTGCTTTCTTTAACGTTCTTATTTCACGTTATATTTAGGACACGTAACGCATTGCATCGGTGATGCGGCACTGTTAAGCAGTACTCACTTCCATTTTACTTCTGAAGCGAGACGAACCACGCGCTTCTCAAATTCTAAGATAATGAATCGGCATCAGAATTATCTGAGAGTAAAAGTAGCACTTGACTCGATCGAAATTAGTCACTGTAAGCTATTCAAGTGTTTGAGAACGACTAATTAACTCATCACTGATTAACTCATCAGCACGTGTTACTCCTCAATTTCAAGTGGACAGTCGTGCTATTATTCCGTTCCTCCAAATCATTTTGAGATTTAACTCAATTTTTCTCTGTAAACATAATTTCTCTATACTAGCAAAGGATCGTACTAACTACCCCATTTTCAATAGCACACAGTTTTTTTTTCTATTTAGCTTATAGAAAATTTTTCTCGTTGTTATTTTTCAAGGAAGTTTGTAATGAAACGAATACATTCGTTACAACTCAAAAAAAGGTTTTCCATGACTCAAATAAAGTTTTTTTTCATTCCACTTCAAGAATTTTATTGCGTAGTGAAAACCTGTGGTAAACAATATGCCAGACTCATTCTGTAGCAATAATGAGGAATAAAAAGAGGGAATTGCATCATATTGGTAGAAAGTGGTAAGTTAGAACTCATAGACGCTACAAGAACATTTTGAGGTCAATTCGATCAGGTTTTCAATTTGGCTTTTTTTTCGTATCCATTGAGAAGAAAAAAAGAGCTTTTAATTCTTATGGTAATCTTTGCAAGAACGTTGAGTGGCGATAATAATTTCCAGACAGATTTATTATCGTTTTCGTAGTTACAGTTACGGATGAAAAGCTGGATGGAAAATTCCATCGTCGTGATGTGGTATGGAAAAAATTTTTCATCAAAAGAATTTGAAAGCTCGATAGTGAGTACTGTAGAGGAATTATTCGGACGTTTTTGAGTAGTAAAGGAGGTATTTGCCTCTGTGAAAGTGCTTCACTCGCCGTGAAAAAAACTCGTTCTTAAAATTATAGTCACTAAATGATATAGTAGAAATATTACAACAT
>KN716281.1:226897-262111 GCA_000816705.1 Dictyocaulus viviparus | reverse complement strand
TCGGCTTTTTCTTTTCGTATCCATTGAGAAAAAAAAGCTTTTAATTCTTATGGTAATCTTTGCAAGAACTTTGAGTGGCGACAATAATTTCCAGACAGATTTGTTATCGTTTTGGTAGTTACAGTTACGGATGAAAAGCTGGATGGAAAATTCCATCGTCGTGATGTGGTATGGAAAAAATTTTTCATGAAAAGAATTTGAAAGCTCGATAATGAGTACTGTAGAGGAATTATTCGGACGTTTTTGAGTAGTAAAGGAGGTATTTGCCTCTGTGAAAGTGATTCACTCGCCGTGAAAAAACTTGTTCTTAAAATTATAGTCACTAAATGATATAGTAGAAGTATTACAACATTTTAAGTGTTACGTACTAAAACCGACGTTCACAAGTAAAAATGATAAATGTTTTTCTTTTCGGAGCGCCAACATTCTTAGAAATCCGGCAAACAATTTTTTAGGCTCATAAGTTGTCATTGTGAGACAAGATATGCAGTGCTTATATGTATTCTTGAGATATTGGCTTCTGTCGCAGAGCCTCTCGTGATTCAATTTTCCTCACACACCAACAATTCGGATATCCTCGTTCGAGATCGGGAAATTTACATACATCATTCCTATCGATAGTTCTTCTACTTACGACAATCACATTTTCCAGTTGATGAACCGTTCGTTTTTTCAAGCCAATGGATCAGTAGATAAATGAACCACGTGATTGAATAGATCGTATTCTTAGACGAGCTTCTTTTTCTTTATAATGAGGTAAACCACTCACCATATTGAGTACCTGACGAACTATTTGTAACCTATAACCTTCGTTAATGTTACGAAATATTTGTGCTGAGCCATTCCTAATGGGTTATGGGAAATTTCTTCAGTTAATGTATTAATCTCAAAAGATGTTAAAAGCATGAAGAACCGAGGCAGAATTAAGATGAAAAAAGTAAAAATCAAAAGTAAAAAAAAATCAATAAACATAAGTATAATACTGCTTTCTAAAATGCGGTATCTGAGTGATAAAACTCTCAAATTAGTTGACTCATAACTCAATAATAAAGAATAAGCATTTGACGTAATCCGTCATCTATGAGATGTGTCACACATACGGTTTCTTAATGATAGTGTTGAGGTAAATATATGAGAGTAATTTTAGATAAACAAAATGACTAGTGATTATCGAGTCAGTGCTGTTTATCCTTCTATACTATTTTGGTATTAACTCACTGATCCCTAAGGGATGAAAATATTGGTGTTGTCTGGAAATCTACATATCAAAACAACTCCACTCACCATTGCACTATGTGCACTCCTCCGGATGATCAGTAGCTTTCACAATTCTAGAAAATTCGAGATACGTCAAACTGTTCGGCCCTCTGTTACAGGTAGTTGTTTATAAGCATGGTTTTTGCTTAACAAAAACCAAGACTCTTCATCAAATATACAGATGAGTTATAATTGAAGCGTATCGTCCTCAGTGTTGATCATCCCTCGTACTCAACATTATTTTGTTAGTTATTACGTTATTAGCAATTAATATCGCGTTTACGTTAACATCAAATGAAGAGTAGCTTACCTCGATAAAAAAAAACCTTAGTGCGAATTTTTATGGATAACGAATCCATTCAATTAGTCTCAACTCTTAAAAGTTTATGTATCTTCATCAAATCTCGCCTCATCAGACGAATATTACTTGCAAATACATCCATAATCAGATGAAGTCGTAGAGTACAAGCTTTGAAGAAAACGAAGCGTCATAAAGGATTGAGCAACGTCAAAACTGATCTCACCTCATCTAAAATAGAGGAAAAAGTCGTTAAGATTTGTCCGAAGAGGACTATTAATTATACCCTCATTAAATGTCATTGAGGTGATAAAATGTTTATACTAATTGTTCTTTCAGCTGTTAAACTTTCAAAGAATAATGGAAAAGAAAAGCGTTTTTCATTAGACGAAATTTGCTAGAAATCCACGTAACCATTAGGACTGCGTGAGTCTAGCATTTACCTCAAAACAATTTTAAATTAATCATACAATTTTCTTCGAAGCCGTTTTTGTTATAAAATAAATAATCGTTGACTCTTTGCATAAATGAGTTTACCTTAGTGATAATCGATGTGAATTTTCAGCTTAACAACACCTATTAAAAAAAAAAAGTGGGAATTTACAAATCAGAAGAAAAAAAATGCGTTGATTGGATGACACGTGGGAACAAATGACTAAAATCAATACGCATCAAATGAATGTAATATTGTTTCAGTACTTAAAAAATATGACTAGAAGGAAAGAGGTTGTGAATCGTTTCTTCATTAAGCGTCTAGCAATCATTTAAAGATTAATTAAGCTTATTCATCATATGGAACTTCTAAGCAAAAACGTGAAACCAAAATTTAATGCGTTCGTTTTCTTTAAAAAAATGCTTAGAAATTCATCAATGAAGAAGAAAATGTATCGATCGTTTGTTTGTTGTATGGCGATTGATCGATTTTACCTCAAACGTGTACAATTTCGAAGTCGAATAGTGAGTGACCAACCAGCTTCAACCATGTACCCTAGAAAACCGAATTATCACGATCCTATAATAATTTAAATAATTTATGAAAAACAGAGCGAAAATTCCGTTTTATTGTATGAATAATTGTTACCAGATCACTTCGATCAATAAATCAATGGAGGTCATGTAGCAATAAAAGTCAGAATATGGAAATTATTGAAAATAAAGTTCAAGAAAGGGCAAAAATGTTCCTCGTGTGAGTTAGAATTTTCTGAGACAACAAAAAGTGAAACATCCAATGGAAAATTCACTGAAACGATATGAAAAGTCAAGGAGGGAATGGAGTAAAGAGTCAAGCAGGGAATAGAAATGTTCCTTCTGTTAGGAAATGTCGTGAAAAAAAAAATCGCCGTAAAAATTTGGTGCGATTGAATTTTTACTATTCCTCATTTAAGAAAAAATATCACTCATAGAGGTATAGTAATACAAGCCACATTTCCTCAGTTTTATGACGTTCATAATCTGTAATTTTTTCGATAAGCATATATGTAAATTTGCATATTTTATTCATTCAAACAGAAAATGATGACTCATTAAAAGTGTTACACTTAGAAAGCAATTGTGGTTTGAAAAAAAAAAACGTTCTATTTGAAACTGGCATGTTCAAGCTGTTCGTTAATGGATGAGGCAGTGTCAAGTAGAAGGCACGTTGGTGAAATTCTTGAAAAGCCTGAACCTCGACATTCTGACGTCACAATTCCGTTGCTGAGTTCACTAGAATGACAATAAATAAGTTAAAAATTCAATAATAGTGTTGAATTTAATTGATTGAGGCTAATTAATTGATTTTTATTCTCATTATCTTTGATCCTCACTTTACAATTATCAAATTGATTAACACGTTGACACTCATTGAGGAAAACTAGAACTTTTTCACCAACATGGCTGTAGCTAAGTTTTTTTGATGTATTTCATTCGCCGATACGATAAGATAATACGTATACTAACTGAAGTGTTTCTTCTATATATCAATAAACAAAACCAGCTTCATCCTCTTAACGGAATAAAAAACTGAACTCATGAGGTACAACATTGATAAACTTGTTCAAACAGTGACAATTGAAAGCTGTACTACCCACGTGAGTGACGATCAGCTGACTCCTTTCCTACGGTACGATTCAATATATTGAATTATTTTTAAGCCGATTAATAAAATTAGCGTTGTTTCTCAGCGGCGTTGAATTAAGCGGCAATTGTTTTGAAGATTTTGTAGTCATTATTTTTGTTTGTATTCGACTTCCTTTTTTGATATACTTGTGAGTTCATTGGTGAGTCTAATTTTTCGCAGTTATTTGGTGTTTCTAGTTCTTTTGAGGAATTCCTCAAAGATAGTGAGGCTTGATCAAAACTCGACGATTGACAAATGATGTAAACTTTTTGATAGCACATTTCATGTGTTTGACAGATGTCTTTGAAAACTCTTCAAATACCTCGTGTTACACTAAAAAAAAAAACATAATTGAGGGAAAATAAATAAAGATATGCACACATATACGAAATAAGTGCTTTCCGTTTCTCTACATTACGAATTACTGGATTGTCCATTGTTTACTACTTGTTTACTATTGAGGATGTTCTGTTAGTAAACATATTAAACGCCAGCAATTAGCTTAATATTCATCTACTCGTATTAAACAATTTATTACTTTGTAGTAGTCTTTAATGCTTGTACATTTCATCATTTCCTAAATGATCAGTGAATGAGGATAATGAGGTTTTAAAACTGAAGCATCTAAGACAGCGGTACGTTGATTGAACAGCACTGCAAAGCGTACAAATTGGGTTCAAATTCAGGCATTCTATGCATTCTTATGCACTCAGGTGGGTAAGTTTGTAGCAGAAGAATCTGAAAGCGTAACCATCGGTGACGTAATGAAGAATGGTCATCTGAAGTTCAATGTATACTTGAGCAGACTCGTATTCTATCATTTCCACGATACTTCGATGAAGAAAAATGCGTAGCTCATCCCACAGGAATTGACCCAAGCAGAAGTTTGCCTCATCTCGAAATATTGAATGGAAAGAAAAAAAATACGCTCTGTAAGCTGCTTTCATAAGCATTTAAAAAATCAATATTTGTCAACAAAAGAAGAAAATTAAAGAGGTTAAGCACAAATCTTTATGAGTTATACGTTTCATCAAGTTGTACAGAGCAGTTGATAGTTATTGACGTGGCCATATAAAAAATATCAGAAAGATCAAATAAGGTATTTGAGAAATCAATAAGCTTCAAAAAAGGTTGTCGTAGAGGTGCATTTGTCTTCCAGGAATGTTTTTTTTTTGATAATGAGTTTTCTATGATGAATATTGATCACGAGTTAAATCAATCAATCCATAAATTAATAAATTACCTCAATCAATAGTAAGATTGAAAGCATACGACATGTTAATATGAACAGTATTTAATTACTTGACAGTTTTATATATTTCGTTTAATTCTCTACCTCAATCGCCTGCTTGAATTATTTAGAGCCTCCGTTAATGCAACTGAAATGAAACTCAGAGTTTATTCTGTCGATTTCAATATGAGTAGTACTTTTCCTAGTACAGTAACCTAGTAGTCCCACCATTTTGACAATCGAGAACTAGAAAAGTCCAGTTTAGATTTATTAAATTGAAAAAATCAAAAATCAATATAATATCTTTGCAAAATGAAAATAAAATTACGAATATGTCTAAAGTTTAGGGTTATCCCGCAGTTATCAGCTTAACTGGATGTAATGCCGATATCGGCTCGCCAGATCGTACCCGTTAGCGGGCGAGTGCTGATAATGGTACCTACTTACTACGAGTGAAGCACTGAGTGGTCGCAGAGCAGGGGCCTCGGTAGTGTAATGGATCAGCACGGCAGACCGGATATCTGTAAGTGCGGGTTCGAGTCCCGCCTGAGGTTCCGAGTTTTGCGGCCATCTCAGCACAACTATGGACAATTTAGTATCATTGCAAAATGAAATAAAATTACTAATAAATCATATACCTTGTGATCTCTTCTCGTTGAAGAAACGATATTTTGAAAGCAAAAAAAAATGTAAAAGGGATAGTCACTGAAAATCGCATCCTCTATATAAATAGTTTAGATATATCAAAATTATAAGGACCAATTCCTGTACTAATCGGGTCTTGCTCAATTCCATTGAACGAATTCACTAAGATGAACTGCTAAGCATCTTAATGTTCGCTGGTGACAAAATTCTCGAACCCTTAGATGATAAAAAACAGTACTTTCAGAAAACCTTCCAATTTTACTTGAACTTTGTACGATCTGTATAAAAAGATGCAGTGCCGTCAGACAGTACTTCGCCCATGCTGTAACTCCTGACCTCGGTGTCTACATATTTTACGTCATCAAAACTAATTGAGAAGCAGCTTTCATATGAATAAATACCTGAATACATCCGAGCTTCTTAAGGGTTTATCGTATAGTAAATTTTTCCCATTTCGTCATTTCTGCAGTATGTGGCAAATGTGCTCGTCTACAGTATTTGCTATTTTTGCAGGACTGGATTTCACTTCACTTCGATGTACGCTTAATGCTGCAAAAATCTTTCAGAACCTAATGAAATCCTTCGAAGATTCCGTCATACCCTAAATAGATTAGACAGCTTTTCAACATTTTACTAATAGAAAAATGGTGCTATATTTCGCCAGCAAATGAAAAAATTTGGCGACAAGCATTTTTTTCTTTTACCACTGGATTGTTCGCTGAGTGATCAATTGAGTCAACTCTGATCCCGTTGTTTCTTGATAAGATCGCACAAAATGCTCATGACAACGAATGATAACGATTTATCACTAGCATAAAGCTGTTACGCTGCTAGGTTACTTACATATTTGCTTCTTATCTCGAGCAAAAAAAAAGTTCTAATGAGTTAGGAGGATTCAACGATCGACTCATTAGCGATTTCTTACCGTAATCAATTAACGTAACATAATGTGCGCTTAATCTCATCTGCGATCGCATCTGCATACATGCTACATCTGTCAGAAGAATCGAAGCCAGTGATTCATAAAGCTCAGCTCTATCAATCGGATACCTACACTGAATTAGTGCCATACCTCCTTCAATATTCTTAATATTTGCTGAATTGAAAAAGGCTAGTATAATTGATGGAAATCAAATGTGCTTCTCATTGATTAACGTTCAAAGCGTTTATATTCTTGTAATCGTCTAAAAAGAAATAAAAGTCTCATAATTTCCTTGAACACCCAGCATTTTACGGCCTGTGGAAATTAAATGCTTACGCTGGATCATTTTTAGTGGTTTTTAACGAGCAGTAATCTAAAAGTTTGTACAAGACCTCATTGAGGACATTCTTTGGTCACATATTGACAGCGCATAGAATTTTATTAGTCAAAGCGTAATAATGAAATTGAATTCGTCAGCAAAAGAAATGTATTGCATAAGGACAATAATCAGTTTTATTTGATGAGAATTCTCAATTGCAACGTTGTTCCACGAGGAAAACCTCAGACACTCTCAACTCAAAAAGCGACTTATCAAAGGAGGCTAGTAAAAATACGACAGGAACGCTTCTGAATCAATGAAATAATAATTGTTTCTCGACAGAATCAATCTGCTACACACTTTTCCAGGTTATATGTGAGGAAAAAAAATCAGATCACCTACTCCGTCGCTGTTTAGCAGATGAGATTGACCGCTGTTACCTCGAACCTCATCATTGATGGGGACAAATTTATTTAATTGCAAATTCATTGAATGAACTCTAAATCAATACTAAATTGCTGTATAACGTTTCGAATGACATCAGGAAAAACGGAATGTGAAGGAATACGGTAGAAACAGAATGCAAAATAATAGAAGAATATGCACTGATGTCAACACACGACATCTGCTATATGTTACGAGTACTTATTGGACAGATCTATAATTTCCTACAAGATTAAATATAATCACTGACAAGCAGTAATATACTCCCTCGGAAAATGAGGTTATGTTTTAAAAAAGTGAGCCACATGTATAATTAATAATTATAAGATAATTATTGGCGTTGATCAATACCTTGTGGTGGGATGCGCCCCCGCATTCATGTTCAACGTGATATCGTGGAGGTGGTTGAATGCGTGCCTGGTCTATACAATGACTTGAGTTGACCACTCTTCACCAAGTCAGTGCCAGTTATCTTACCCATACTCCTCTTGTACCAATTTACCGACCCCGGAGGTATGGTGGGCTTGGTAGCCCTGGGGGCGGCTGCGAACTGAATCGGCCGGCGTGTCACTGCGACACCTCCATAACTGAGCCAATGCGCCCCCGCCACATGTATAGCGGTAAGTAAAAGCATTTAAGCATTTATGAAAAGAAACTTACTATCTTTACTAGGCCTAAAAAAATTACATATGAGCGAGTGTTTTTGATGGACATTAGGCAATTTCCTCGAGCTCAATTGATTTTTCGTTAAGTTACAAAAAAATTAGCAATTCGAAAAGTAGAGCAATTGACAGAGAGTTAAATGAATCTCTTTGATTTTTTTCTCACCCTCATCGTTTGTTTTCATAAAAACCAATATTATTGAATAACAACATAACAAAAATGCCCTGAATGTGTGGCACTAAAAGTTAGGGTGAATCAGTTTATGAACGTCTTCCAATGATGTGGTGTAATTCGACGCCATTGACCAGTAGATGAACGCTAGTTTATCCATTGTTTGTGAAATTCCAACAAAACAAAATAGTGAGATTATTGGCTTAGGTGGTTACAGAAAATTGAGGATTTTTTTTTCAGGGGACGGATCACTGACATGTTTGAATTTTTATGCTTAAACTCACTGAGTCTCACTTTTTTGCTCCTCATTATGCAACGATACACGTCTTAACGTATTTCATACAATGCGTCATACAATAAATAATGTTCTGCCAAACAACATTAGTTCATAACGCACGGTGGCTTATCACCTAAGAATCTTATTTATCAGAAAACTAGAATCGATGACGTCTGCATCGAATTGCAGCACTAATTTCAAACTGAATGAGATGAACTGAAGACGGTGATACTGAATTCGTGTCAGAAGCATAACGATAACGATCATCAATCGAGTAGATAAAAAGGCCAAAAATGTTTACCATTACTAATGGTGTTACTTGTCGTTTCTGGTAATAAGAAAAAAATGCACTGAGTTTGGCTAGCGTAGGCGAGAGGTCGAACCAGCCACATCACAATTATCATTATTGTTTCGTTCACACCAAAATCAAGAAAAAAAAAATTCTGATTCCAATATGCAGACTCAAAAGAAAATTGCTGTTCTTCTAAAAGGTCGCTCCTGCTAATATTTATAGCAAATAAGCAATAATTGGAATATATTGAGGATACGTGCTGCAGTGGTGGAGGCGGTACAGTGATACACCGACTTGGATGAAGTTCACGGTTGTGTTCAATGCCGAGCAATCCTGTCGTGCTTACGAGTTCGGTGAATTGGTACCAGAAAAATCTAATAAAGATTAATGGTAGCACCAGCTTAGTGATGAATGGTAAACTCGAATCACTGTGCAGATCAAGCTCACATTTAATCGCCTCCACGACATTTCGTTGAATAGAAATGCGTAGGCGTATTCCGCGTTAAGGGTTCAAAGCTAAAGCTTGTTTGACATAAGCTGATTAATGATGAATATTAGATTTCTTGTTTTTGATCATCCAGTAAAACTAATGGTTCTTAGAAATTGGGGATGAGGTATTATGTAGATTTTTTATCATATCACCTATCTTAAACTACTGATTCGACAATTGAAGCATTACGACACTGTACTACAAGAAAATTGGAATGACTCAAAATAATTTCCTCATATAATACTAAAGCTAAAAGATGTCAAAGTTTTGAAGGTGATAGCAAAGTTGGGCTTTGCGTTACTTAGGTGATAAGCAAATTATCAACACTTTATAATTTACATTAACACCTTCAATTGAAGTAACAACAAACTTGATAATATACCTTGAAAATTTTTAGAAAGATAACCGACAATGTAAGTATTCGAGGAAAATGAGTTTTTTTTTTAAGTTTCCGAAAGCGCATCAGTCGCAAAGGTGTGTATTTGTTACATAAATCTTGAAGCGATTTTTTCTCAGAATTTTTTGACGCCAACCTCATCATATTTGAGTTAGCTCATCGATTTGGGAAGCTCATTTGACTATTAACATAACATACGAATGTATTATACAGACTTCGACTATATCATTATCCACCGTTATATGTAAAGCTGTGATAATTATTTCTAATGATTTCTTCTCTATAGATATCGATACACACTATCTAACATTAAATGAATTACCGATCATTGTGTTTGTTTGTTTGTTGTTGTTGTTCGTTCTTGATTTTCTGCTTGTTGATCAATGCGCAATTCTTGAAGCTGGCTGCCAAAGTTCTTCAGAATGATATGCTCTTACGATTGAAATATTTTAGAGCACAGATAGTATAAGCTCCGGAGTTGATCAATTGCTTGTGGAGGGATATGCCTACCTATTTATTGGCTTCAGTTCGGTAGCTGTGAAGTTTATTCCAAAGTTGGGTGATGACCATAAATCTTTTTGAATAAACTTTCATTAAAAATATACAATATAAATACAAACTAATGTATCCATGGTGATACGAAGCAGAATATGTCTATGGAAATAAACTTTCCCTAGAGGAAGTAAAGATGAAATAGAGGTGTGGTTAGTCGGTGAATCCAATGTCCAAGATGAGAGCTGTACATCGACAGTATTCTCGATTGAAGTCTTGACTAAGAAGCTGTCTTGAAAGTCGAAGCCAAAGAACGCCAAAGCCAATGTGGGGTAAGGTAAAGTAAAGCAGTTGACAAGTCAGCTTGGAATGCTTTTATAGCTTTATCCTATCAGAGTGGTATGATAGTGATGATATTGATATGTGACATGAGCGTTAAGATAGAAAGAAGGAAAATGTAACAATATTTGCTACATTATTCTTGTTCAACGCATTATCGTGAGGTGGTTAAGTACGAGCCTGATCTATACAGTAACTTGAGTTGACAACGCTTCACAAAGTCAGTGCTGTTTATGTTTGTCTACTCAATGAGAAATATTCCTTAATAGAGATCATTTTTATGACGAGTAAAAAAATACCACTACATGCCTGTGTTTCAGTACGTAAGTGAGCATGTCTTTCCATCGACATGTATAAGTCGGAATTCGCCTGAGGCGAGTATTGTGATTAGTTCAGTTGTAGATATTGAAAATGAGTCTGAACATATTCTCTTGAACTCACTCGTTTTCTTTCTGATCGAAACCTCTTTCTTATAGACACGACAGCAACAATTTCAGAGTGAGCTTGAAATTTCTATTCATTATGAGGTTAGAAGAGTCGTTCCTCATCCTCTTAGGCATTAATAGTCCTGTTAAAAATTCATTTCCTTTAGTGCATTCAAATTTTATGGGCCGTATTTGATAACCGGCTCTTAGACTGAATTTTTTCTAATCTTCAAATCAATGCGCTTCCAAATTTGAATTTTTAAAGAACGTTTTCAACTGTGTTTTTTCTAAAGTTCACATCAATTGAGTATTCTTATGCTCCGTTAATTATTTCATTCTCATTGTTGACTGATAAACTAAGATTGTTTGAATATTGATTGCTTTGTCAAAAAAACATATCATATCCGCTTGCTATGGTGGTTCACAATGAAACAATTCTGATAGAAAAAATTGTTGCCATTATTATTATGCTAAGGCGCAGTGGTGGCGTTAGCACAATGAAATGCAGGTCCGAATCAGTTCTCGTCTACACCTCCTGCCCACCGAGCCCACCATCCTTCCTGGGTTTGTAAATCGGTCACAGAAAAATATAGGCTAAATAAACAACACTGATTTCGTGAAGAGTGGTCAATCTCAGTCATTGTGTAGAGACCAGGCTTCTATCCAACCACCTCCACGATACCACATTGAACACGAATGCGGAGCTGCATCCCTACACAGAGGATCGATCAACGCCAAAGCTTATCTTATCTACATGCTTTAAGCGATTTCTTTATCAAAAGAATAGTTGACTAACTCTGCTATGCTTCTTATTTTAAGCAAATTATGCTTTTCAATTGATCTTTCGCGACCAGAATACTATTGTTTTTTAATATGAACAGAACACGACAAGAATCGCTGAGTACATCTACGCGTGAGCATCTCCAGAAACTTTCGGAATATAAAAAGAGTAACGCTGATGGATTGACAATACTACGATAAGGAGTTCTACTTCAGATATAAACAAAAGCATTTGAAAAATCTCAAATCGAAGAGGAAATTACTAATTAAAGCCTGAAAATGAAAAATGGGATGAGGTTTTTTCTAAAACGCCTGAGAAAAATAAAATCAAAAACATCCTTGTCTTAGATGAGCAAATAAATAATGACTATTATTCAAATTAAAAACTTATTCTAGAAAATTTTTTCTATATAAAAGCTTTTGGCTCTAAAATTTTTGCAGTTCTCACTCATTAGCGTTCTTCTACAAAACGCCTAGCTTTTGGTGATCGTCGATCACGTTCATGGATTTGAGGAAAAGCATACAAATGATTGACCTTCACTATTATATATGCTGTTCTACTAAATGAAGGATGCTTAAGAGAAGCATACGACGGTCTACTGAAAAAAATGAAGTTACTGCTTAGTGTTCGTCGCCTACAGTAATCCCAGCTTACATTAAATTTATGAGTAGTTATAGCTTAAACTAATATTCACATAAATTACGCCTCTACTCTTAGCCCTATTTTTTTAAAGTTTAAAAATTTTTCTTTCAAAATACTACACAAGTATAGCAGAAGATCGATGAGACCATGATTTTGAAGAGTCAAATTGCTGTTTTGCTATTTAACGGGCTTTAGTGTTTTTGCGATTCTCGAGAGATGAACGTATCAGAGCGTAATCTTTGATCGCTGAAGTAGCTTAGACTTTGAATTTTGATCATATACGTTCATGGGACAAGGAGTCATGCTACCAAAAATGTGGACTTGGAGCTCTGCAATCAAGAACACTAATCAAAAGCAAGATACGAAGTCGTATACATGTTGTTAAAGATTAGATGTGTCAGATACGTGGTCCGTATGAACCACAACTACTAGGAAACACTCCAGCGTACAATTCAAGTGCTTCACAGAAAGATCACAAACGCAATGCTGAGACCTCTTCCCGAAGGCCGTATAAAAAGAAAAAATATGCATGTTCATCGAGTCTCTCTACAATCTTTGCACGCGATCATGAGGATGAAAGATTTACTGACACTCGTTTGACTCTATCGATAATAAACGAGAGCATCGTCAATGAAATTGATCTTTAAATTAGATAGAACTGAATCCCAAACATTAGAAGGCCCATTTGGCTGTAGAACAAGCAGTGTGCTTCGAAGTGGCACGCTAGGAGAGTAGAACGGATGAAACAACGCCTCTTCTCGCCATGTGAAAAAAAATTATACGACAGATTGAGTGAAATTTATGGAAGGAATCATTTATGACATATTCGTGTTTATATCTGTCTACGTTAGTTCAACCCCTTTTCTGTATTAACTAAATTGTCATCCTCTCTGTGACTTAGGATTTCCAGCTAAAAGTTAAGCTAGTTAATGAATGACTGACAAACGAAGCTTATTTCATCCTACCTGTCGTTGCAATACTCGTAATGATAGCCGTTATTGGATTGAAAACGATAAACGAAAAGCAAAGGCTACAACAAGCAGTGCTACAAAAAATTTAAATGTTAAAGAATGGGGCATAGAGGTAAATCCAGCGAAAAAAAAACATGTAGCTTATATGGGCCTTATAATGAGCAAAGAATCGACATGAAAAATCATGAGAAGTGCTATATCCTTACTATGCTGAGCCATTTCAAAGCTTGGAACCTTGAGGAAATCCTCGAATCGGCATTCCAGTGTGATATGCTGCCGATTCCACTACCGAGGTTTATGTTCTCCGATCACTCAATGCTTCATCTATACTACATACTTCTTAATGACTATACCATTAATTCATTTGATCTGGTTAGTTACTTAACATCCTGTTAAATACAAATATAATTGCTATGCAATACGAATACACCTGTAGATGAATATTCGAATGTCGCCTGAGGTTCCATCCAGGTTTTGTGATTGACTCAGCATTGTGTGGATATAAATTGCACAAATATAAGATTTTTGCAACTTATTATAACTAAACAAATCTGAACATCATGAGTTTGTATGAATGAGGTTAAGTAATCGTCAGTATTGAAGGCTCCTTAAAAACTCAGATAGCCATGTAGTTCTGCATCTGCTCTACCTTTATCATGTGAGTTTCTTCCTCAAATAATGAGTACCCGCGATAAAATTGCTCGTTACACAATTTTTCAAAGTAAATATTTCAACAATTTACAAATAATTATTAACGCTTTTAACCAAAAATCAATAACTTTTTGTTCTAGGCGTTGGGTTTTTGGTCTTAGCGTTAACGATATTAATGTGGATGACGTCATGGTTAAGTCAGAATGCGATTGCATTTTTGTTAGAGTAAACATTATAGGCACACAACGAGACGATTGATGACGTTGTTCATCTCCTGCGATATGTGTCTAGGTTAAAAATAAAAAATATTCCATTATATGCCGATTCTTCGAGAATTTATCGATATGCTTCGTTATTAGAGAATTCAGTAATCGCATAAAATTTTAAGCTGGAACTCAAAACAATGAAGTTACACCATTCAAGGATATGAGGTCGTTGCAAAAAAGAAAGCCGAATCGTCACCTTTTTCAACTCTTTTGAGTGATGTTGTTGTGGGGAAAAAGCGAGGAAATATTGAGTCTATCAACTTATCATTGAATAGCTTCCAGAAATATGGCACAATAATTTTACCTCTTAAGTAAAAAAAATCAGTTATTTTCATAATTGCACTCATTTCTGAGTGTAATTTTCACATTTATCACACTTTTTGTCGGAATCAACGAAAAGCACAACTGGAAAACAACATTATTTCCTCTACAGTTGAGTTATAGGTGTGATCGGAGATTGTACTGACTGTCAGTACAATGCTTGATTAGCTCTTCCAATTCATAGTGCAAATATTATAATACTTACAATAATGCATAGAGGGCCAGTAATCGTGAGATCGCATCATTATCGACTATCTACCTCCACTTTGTACCCTGACAAAAAATTAGCTTCTCATCTCCCTAAGCTTGATGAGGCGTGTATTGTGATAATGATAAGCACTGATTTTATATAACAGCTTGAGTATCGCAAGTCAATAGAGAGTCTCTATTCAGAAGCAACCAGAATTCCACTTCCAATCACTTTCACGATTCTGATGAATTCGTATTCATGATGTATTCCATACAAATTGATCAACAGCTGATTTTTTTCTCCTCGCGTTTATGATTTTTTTTTATTTCAATTGAGATCTTGCATGAAATGAGGTAAAAGTGGGGTATGTTTATGAAATTTTTTGAGGTGTGATAAAAATGAAGCAATGAGGCTTTTATTTATTCTTCGACAGATTGAAACGATAATAACGGTCTTGTTCTACTTCCATAGCTTTGAAAGAGAATGAAAATCAGAAGTCCACGTCAGACGGTGATTGAAAAACATAGAAAATAATCTTTTTAAACGAAAGTCTTACAAAAACACACCATAATTTGAAAGATATTCAAATTTCTTAACAAAGTAAAATAGCTTTTTTACCAACAATAATGATAGGTTTCTATATTTCCTATATCATAACCTCAGAATATTGAGTCAATCATAAAACTCAGTGCCTCAAACAGATTCTCGTTTAATCAAGTCTAATTATATCACTAAAGATGTTGAGCTAATCACAAAACTTGTAACCTCAAGAGGAATAAAATACCTGCAATAGCTAAATTGTAGATAGGAGTCACTCTTGAGGTTCAAAATTTCCTTGCATCTTCAAAGATATAAAAAAAAAACAAACCCTTATAATTTACCGTAGCTTATGGAAAATCGGTAAGAAAAGCTACTGGACGAATAAATTTGCCCAAATTAGTTAGTGCTTTACAGTAAGCAGAACAACAAAGTAATCAAAGTAATGTAAAAAACGAAACTCAATGCTGTGTAAATAATTTAGTATTCATTTTCTCAATGCTCTGTACTAAAGGTAGTATTAGAAATAAAATTGTTTATTATAAAAGTGGTAGTACACAACTGTTGTTTCAGTCAAAAGCCAAAGAGCGTAATAGTTGAGCTTGAAAAGATTGAAAACCAACTAGGCTGGTAGCATAATTAGTATTGAGTGCTTTTGAGTTAAACATCGAGTTAAACAACATAGATTACAGCAAACTTCGATAGAAATAGAGGTTATGCTCCTAAGAAGTGAATTTTATAAGTGAAAAAAAAAACAAATGCTTCAACAAACAAGAGAAAAACATCAATGATACAACAAACAGCAAATGAAGAAGCCAATGATTTGTAATTTATAGCACAATATTGCAGCTTGAAGAGTTGTTGAGGTCTTGTGAGGAAAACTGCTACTTTTTCTCGAATGATTACGACAAGGTAATCAAGTCAACGAAGAAGCATATGGGATTATTCGCTTCATACCCTGACCTCGTTAACATGAACAATAACGTCATTAAACACGAATGGTCGGATTTTACCTCATGACCATAATTTAGATGGAATTGAACTGTCTGTCATTTATGAGGGATGACATATGAGAAACTGTGGACGTTGTGGATTTATTTTCATGAGTTCCTAAAAGTTTCTTATGCGAACGAAAACAACCGAAACTATAACTATTAAGAAGAAGATAATATTATACTCAAGATTATAATCTACACATTAATAAATCGAGTTCAAAGAATAGAGTGAAAGAGGGAAATTGAAAATGTACACTACGATAAATGAGTTAATAGAGTTAAAATATGTGCTAAATTATATACATAAGTTTTGTACAACGTGATAAAATTTCGAATATTTCTTAATGAAAATGCAAACGCGTTGATGTTTTTTGGTCGTTGAAGTTTATCTTCTATAGCTCGTATACGTCTCTATCTATATCTTTGAAAATTTTGAGGTAACTGCGCGTATACTACCTCTAAGAACTCATCTAACAAACTTTTATAATCACAAGATTTATCATTAATAGTAGCATCAATCCTTTCTACTTGAAAAAGCACAACGAAGAGAAAGCTTAGTGTTTTTCTTGCATACTGCAAAACTAATGAATCTTGTGTAGTGTAAGGCTAAGTGAAAAGAAGAATATGGATGAAAAACGTCTGAATGCGTTGGCCAAGTAATTCTCCAAGGACCATATTGAAGATGACTTGAAAACATAATTAAACAACAGAGCAGACTCCATCTTTGAAATGTGAGGAAAATATCATGAGATCAGCTCAAACGGAAGTACAGAGAAAGAGATACGAACAACAAATAGAACGATGAAATATTGATTGATGAAATACATTTGGATAGGTCATAAGATTTCATTACGAATATTGACTAGACAGAAAGCTTGAGGCTTGAGTATTACAACTGGTTTTCAACAAAAAAAGAATAATTAAGAAAATCGAAGCACCCATCGAAATCTTCCATCATACAAAAATCTTGCCCTCATTCATTTCTATTGACCAATTTATTATAAAGATGATATGTAAACGAAATCTACTGCATGCAATTTTTAAGTGGTTAAGAGTTTTCCATTCTATTTTTGGATATAATTATTGTTTCTGATTGATTTCTCGTAGGACGTTGAGTTTCAAAGTTCATCAATTTGGCTTTGGAGTTTATGTAGATGCGCAACGCATTGCTTCACTTCGTCAGAATTCTGTAGATAACAACAAGGCAGTGTAGTTTAAACGATGCCCGTAGGTGCATCAATCTATACGAAGTCAGTACTTCTCTCCGTTCCATCGAGTGATTCTGGTAGCAATTCACCAAACACAAAACAAATAAAATTCGGCATGCCTAACATCTCCTTATGATTTACTTCTTCAGCACAAGGAATCTTTACTAAATTCAACAACGGGAACCAACTTTTCTTTCGAGCGAAATTTGTCCACTTTCGATAATGTGCTTCTCTTTGTGAGAGCGATCTCTCCATATGAGGTAGTGAGTAACAATAAATTAAGTTAACAGATCAATGACACAACAATGAAGTAATAATCTTTCGCAATTAATTTTTATAAAGTGCGATAGATTATCATGATAGAATCGATCTTTAAGATGTTCAGGAGAGTAAATATCCTCCACACTAGAAGATACTTGTTACATTTCTCCCCAAATTGTGATCAATACTACATATCATGCTATATCACGAACTTTCCTCAATAGTCCTGCATCCATATCCTCACGTGTGTAGTACGTTCACTAGTAAGAATTGTAAAGGGACAATCCTCTAATTACATTGGCTCGTGTTCGGTAGCTTTCAGCTTGCTCTTAGCTATTGGCTTTTTTTAGTATTGGTAGCTCATTTCAAAGTTGGGTGATTACCTCAAACTTCCATAAATAAACTTTTATTAAAAATGGAGAAAGAACACAAACTAGCGGATTGATGATGATACAAAACAGAATGTGTGTGAGAATGAACTTCCGTGAGAGGAAGTGAAGAGATAGTGAGCTGTAGTTGGTAGAGGAATCCAATATCCGGAACGAGAGAGATTTATCGAGAGGAGTCTCTATTGTAGAAGAGAGTAGGAGTAAGTAAAGTGGTGAAGTGAGGTTGCAAAGCTTTTACAGCTTTATCCTATCAGAGTGGTGTAATAGTAGTAGGACTGATATGTGATATGAATATTGAATAGAGTCAAAAGTAGCAATCTTTGCTACGCATATATACCATCCAAATTTTTACTTTCACTGTTCTTACATGATATTGTTTGAGTAAATGTAATCTTCCTCCGATTATATTATTGATTATGTCGCCGTTAATACACTATTGTTGCCTTATTATTGTGTTGATTACTATATTATATGAAGGTTTAAGTACCTAAGTTATACCTAAGTTTGAGGTACTCTTGCACACTTCGGTGTTTGCCAAACCGCCATCTAATGCGAGCTGGTATACTGAGTCAATCAAAAACTTGGATCTTCGGGCTGGGTTCGAATCCGCAACTCGCAGATTATCGGTCTGGATTACATTCAAGTGTATATGACATGAGCTAAGAAGACAATTCACCACTATTAATGCACTCAGGATCATAGAGGTGAGTCTCAGTGGAGATCTCAGTAGTGAGTGAGCATCGCGATGATAGAATGTAATAGTTTGTACTGAAATGAAGGTCCAACATAATCAAATTTATTAATCTTTATTACAATGAGTCATGTCAAGATTTAATTTTGCATCAACGAAGACAGTACGTACAAAACCGTATATCAATAACTAAACAACGCTCATTGATATCAAAAAGAAAAATCTGAATAGCATAATATATCATACAGGCATAAACAAACAGAAGTTGGTAAACAGTAAACATCTGAGAACACCAAACACTATACACTATATATATAATGAATTTGTAGCGAAACAACATGATTATCATAAATATTCCATGCTGACAGTCGAGCTTGAAATATTTCTAAGTCCGCTACTGTTAAAATTAAACAAATCATCACACATGTGATACATACACATACATACATACACACATACGTACATATACACACCCACCTAAGAATAAACACATACACACATACTCATCAGCTCCACACATTCATTCACATTTACATATACTTTGAAAAAAAATCTCAAAATTAGCCCTGCTATTATGAATGCGTGAGAGAGAATAAACCGGATGTGGAAGGTTAAGAGGAAAACTGAGGTCATGTACGACCATTGTTCAATGCACAATATTACACTGATGGAATTCATAATTTGCATTCGCATTTATGCCATTTGTGTGTATTTTCACTCAAACCCTCGGTAATACTAGCGCACGAATAAGCCCAAAAAAAGCGCGGAAAAGTTTTTAATTTTGTTCAGACAAGTTTATCTTGACATATAATTAGCATCACATGAATATATTTGTATATATATATATGGATGATTTTCAAAAAACACTGGACAATTTTAGTGGAATGCGCCCCCTCGCGCGCAAGAAAACCGAATCGTGATCTCATTGAACTTATGCGAAAAAATAAAACTCTACTAACAATATTTGCATATAACGACAAAGCGTACTACTGTAGCCGGAAGAAAAAACGAAAAATAAGAGCTCTGAAAACAACACAGACTCGTAGAACACAAGGTACTCTAAAGGACTAGACGTCTAGTAAAACACTTAAGACCATCTTTACGGTGTGTACAAAAAAACGACTTGATAGAGAAATCTGATAAGGACACCATTATACAGATATATGACAATTATTGAAACACTGATTGATCGCAGAACAGAAGCGATGGTTGAATACCTTCGATGATTCTGATAGAAATTTCCATACCATATAATACAGGCAAGTGCATAGAGTACGGGAATGAACAAATTATCAGCTTCAGCACTTTGCAGGAGGACGACCGTGACCAATGGGGGCAATCTTGGATGGAATAGCATGTTGCGCTTTGATTAAACCCAATGCAGCTGCTTTCTCTACCGGAAGCTGAAAATGATGCTGTAATCACATTTTCACAAAGTACTTCCGAACTAAAAAAAAAGCATGCCTGTTTGTGCGGAAAAACAGCAACGTGGCATTTGATACACGATTGCGCCTCATTCGCCACCGAATTTTGACTCGTCCACTTACGTTTGCACTGTTGACACTTAAAATTTAATTCTATAGAGCAACTTTTTGCTACGATTCCAGTATCACACATGGACAACCAAATATAATCCACAAAACATCGGAGTAATGACAAGGTGGAACTGTACTGTACAGGCAATCCGTATACTATTGCAATCCACCAACGGTTTTCTTTTGATTTTCTATCGACCATGGCAGATCATAATGATGTCACACGTTTCTGAGTTAATCATAAAACCAAATTCAAAATCACTTCTGGTATGCCACCGACTGAACTACCAAGGTCTTTTCATTATTACGTTACAGTCCATAGCTAAATTTTGAATATTGGTGCACATTAACACACGACGATTGGTAAAACATCACCACTAAGAATTAGAAAAACAAGGAGTGGTCCCATCATAAGGACCATGGTAGCGTACCAGATTTTAAGAGATGCGATTTGAAGTCTCGTCTGATGCTTTGGTTTTTTGACTAGATCAAAAACGTGGGATACTATCATTATTACGGCTTATATTTTTGATTTTCCCATTTCATTTTGCGGAACCACCTCACCTGAAATTCTCCATAGCATTTCTTTCGTCCCTGATAAGGCGTTAGCTCATCGTAAGGTGTATTAAAACGCTGAAATATAATCTTTGTACTTTACAAAAGTATTCTCATTCATGAAATATTCTTAACTGAACTCATTAGAGTACTTTTTGAAATAGTGGTAATTGTTCAAGATAATGAATGTGTGATTTCAAAGGGCAATTTACGCAACGTATGCTTCTACCGATTGAAAAAAAAGAGTCAATTTTCTATGAATTAAATAAGACGATATGACCTTTTCTTCATCCATTCTTATTTGTATCACGGAATTGAAAGCTGTAAATGCATAATGTAGTAATATAAATGGCTTTATTCATCTAAAAATTGTATATTATTGAGGATCTTCACCTTCATTGTCTCTGCTTCTGTTAATCAATAATAGAGTTGAGGGTAAGCAACAAACCTTTTTTCTGAATTTATAGAAGTATCACAACTTTCATAATTATCATAATTTTTAGGAGATTTGTAAAAATGTCTTGACTCTGAGGTTTCATGTCTAATGAAATCCAAGCGCATCCGTCTTTTCCTAACGCCTATAAACATTAAGGGTTCAGTCAAAAAACCAAAACAGCCTGGAATGTAAATCTGAGGCCCCATTCTTTGATCGTTGAAACAGTTCGGATCTCCAGCTTAATTCCTCACTTAAGACCAGTCGCTCAGTGGTATGTTGTATGATGTTTGATAATCATTCATCCTTTTTAATTACCCTCATAGTTTCTCAGATGAACAGAAAGAACTGTGATATCGAACACGTGTGTTAGGAGTTCTCCATTTTTCTTGGAACTATGATGTTTATCATAGTAATTTCATGATGAAGCTACACAAAGTTTGTTCATTCCAGAATATTTTTCTGTAAAGCATAAATGCGGACGATCAAATAGCCGAAATTTGGAAAAAAGCTGAAGCACCTAACATCGAACGAGGTTGAAGAAACCCATATTTACGATGATCACCATCCACAGTTTAGATAAACATCTTTTGAATGGGATTGATTTTGTTCAAACTGATCGGATTGCGCCACTAGCATCTTTTTCGTACTCAATCCTACACATTTCTACTGAACTGCTAGTCCAATAGATGTACACTTACACTTGGTAGTGCAATCAGTAGCACAATAGATCGGAAATCTGTGATGTAGGTTCTGATCCGCCTAATGTTCAATGTTTAATGATTAAGCCACTTTTACGAGGATATAAAGCAGATAGTGGTGAAATTTAAAACGTCATAGCTGGTCTGACAAAAAGCGAAAATCATATATGCTAATGACATAATGAAGGTTTCTGATAAATCATACCGAATAGAAATTCCATTCGCAGGAAAAAAAGAAAAATATGACGACTAGGTTCCTAAATTACCTCTTCATTCCTAACACGCCTCCACCCCAGCTGTACAACGATACCGGAAAAAATACACTGACGTCAAGGCTTAATATGATTTGTTCAACTTGGAATATCATTATGTTTACTTTCAATGGCCGCCGTTTCAGCAGACTTCGACTGCTTCAAAGCTCGTAAGAGCTTTCGTATTCATCTCAATAAAACTTAGAACATGACTAATAAGTTCTTACTCTTAGATGAGAGCCATCTAAAGTGATATGAGAGCTGAAACTATCAAGCTAGACAAACCAATTCCGTATATGTTGAGGTGTTAGACAATAAAGAATAGTCGATCCTAACTAGGAAAGCATTAGGAAAAAACATTTGTACTTTAAATTTCTATATTTTATATATTTGTATATTGAATAATTGTATTTTTTGTATATTATACTCATTCGGAAGCCTTAGAAAAAAAAATACAAACGTAAACTGTAGCCACGAACACAGCCAACTTAGTCAACACTCGTCCTAACAGATAATCTCTGTATTTATAAAGAACTAAGCACGAACACAAAAACCTCTTTATGATTTAACCTCAAAAAGTATTTGCAATACAAATTCATTGATCATAAATTACAGCTATGAGGAATTTTTTTTGCACACAAAGACAAATTTTAAATCCACATGACTTCAAGTGCCAAAATGTGGCAACCGCTAGAGGTTTCACAGTACTTTCTTCATTTTATTTTTATTGATCAATAACAAATTTTGTGGCAAGAAACCAGGCAAAAAGGAATGAGTGTGTTTGACACGAGAATGAGGATGAGAGAAGTGAATGACAATGATTTCTGATCATGACCTCAATTGCAAAGTATCACACCAATCAATTAACTGCTTCACCTTACTAAATGAAAGAAACATTTGAAAGAAAACTGATGCCAACCTACCATTGGACAGTCCGAAATGTAATGCCCCGTTCGATAGCAAATATGACATTGATATTTAGTAGGAGGAGCTTTTTTCGGGGAACATAACAATTCCTCAAAACCAGCAATCTCATCCTTACTGAAACCGTCTTCAAGCGCCAAAGGAACAGACGGATTCTCCTGCAATAAGAAAAAAACTCGGTTAAGGCATTCGTCGACTATGTTGAGGAAATGGGAAAATTGTAAGAAAAGTGCGACTTGTTTTAAATAATACGACAAATATGAAATATAATTAATCATAAATTTTACGTAAATAACAAAGTCGTACAGAACTAGTACTGGTACTTTACTTTCAAACTCAACTAAAACTGGCTGGCTTCTGTTCAAACGAATCTATGCGCTTTGCCTCTATGACAAAAAAAAAACGGAATATGGTGGAATGGAATACACGGAATATCAAAACACTGTCATACTGTTTGTCTAGAAGTGAAATCCTAAAGTGAGGCCGAGACATTTCCTCTAAAATGCACTATTTTGGATAGAATACTTCTTCTCTTGCTTCACTTCAGACCTACTATCTTTATATGAGTAGTCATCAAACAGCTATTGTGAGTATTATGCTAATGTTAAGTTATTTCAGTAGTAAAATATCAGCTGATCAGCTGTCACTTCTCGTTCAGAACACTTGAGGAGTATTTTTTTTTTGTCGCATAAAGTCCCTTCACCGTCAGTATTATTAAAAAATTTATATGTAGCACCTTGTTAATATCTGCAATATGACGTTCAAATATCTACAAAATTTCCAACTAAATCCTAGTTTCAGTGAATATTTTTGGATTTGTTCATACAAACTTCCTGATGAGATCAGAAAACTTATAAATGAATTAAGGATAATAAAGTGTAGGGGGTGTTATGGACTTCAGCAGAGAAAAAATTGAAAGATTATAGTTTTTTTTCAAAAAAGTAAGAGATCAAGCCGATAAAAACATTCAATGTATGTGAGTTTGAAATCCCATCTCTTATTAACACACACTAGAGCTAGAACAGATACGCTTTAAGTTTAGCATAATTAACATAGAAGACTTTTATGATGTTCTTCGCTGCGGTTACTAATTCAAGACAAATAATGGGCTCTCCATGGGCGATTGTTCCTATGTACTGTTTTCTTGTTCACGAAAACTTTTTCGAGCACTTCTTCATATTTGCATACCTTCACTTCTCCGCATGTTCAATGTTGTAGTTTTTGCTTTTGCAGAGTATCTGAGCAACTTATTGAAAAATGCCGATCATTTAGTCGATTATCCAGGTTGATCTCAACAAACCAGTGACGGCAAATAGAACGTTTTTGATCGAGTAACATAAATGAACTTGATCCATACAGCTTGCACTTAAACCTCAAGAGGAACAGTAGTTATAAGCAAAAAGAGGACATTGACGAATTATGCTTCGAAATGTACATTTTTAACTGTCAGCATGAAGAATATGCATCGTTTTGACGTGTTGAAATTGTCTTCGTCTCGAATACGACATAAAGGAAATGTGAAGTGTAAGAAAAAAACGAATAAACGCAACACTTCTAACTGCTCTGAACCATTTCGATATAAATCAATCATTATCGAAGTGAGAGCATTCAAAAACGCGTTCCTCTTCAAAAGCCATAAATGAATTGTCGACAATAAAACAAGGAAGATTGGTGGCTGCTCATCATCGGTTCCATCATGATTAATTGAAGCAAAAGCTGTGACGTTAAGATTTACAAAAAGAAATTCCCTACAGATATTTTCTGAATATTTTATCATCGAAAAAAAAAGAATAATAGACACAGTACTGATTGCATGGGAAGTTCTCATACACTGATAAATACTTTTGAACAACATAATCAACGTTCAAATATGGAAATTAATCTAGGAAAAACTCACCGTAAATTTTGTAGGCCTGCTCGTGTCAGTTGGAGCTACAACGACTCCAAATTGTGTCGTTGGTTCGTCGACAGTGATCAGGCCGTCCAAAAACACCCGTTGAATGTGCGATGGCAGTGAAAGACCTAAATTAGTCGAAGGTTAATGAAAACCTAAAAAGTAGATCATCCCCAAAAGGAGAAGAAAGACATCGTATACTTTCCTCATTTGAATCCAAAACCCGTCACCATAAGTAAGGAAAAAGGTGCTATGAATAGCAAAAAAAAGAGTTTGATTATCAATCCTATGGCGAAATTCATTTGAAGCGCTAAAATTCCATACGCTGTTCTTCTCAATGAGCATCACAAAACGACAGCAGTCAAAATCGAACTTAATTTTCAGCAAGGCAGATGGGGATCAGATTAGAGCCGCTAGCAAATGGATCAAAAAATATAAGGAGAAAAAAGAATTTCGAAAGTTGTCAAGAAAGTTAGATTCCAAAAATTCACCCCCAAACGGTTCAGCACTTTGAGGACTGGCAAGAGGCGTGCGACCTGGCGATCCATACCCGGACGAAGAACCGCAGTCGTCCGTTGGAATCAACTGCGCTGATGACGACACCCATTGACGAGCCTGAAATAATTTCACTATAGTAAGTATGGTAGCACTATCGTAATACTAAGCACTACCTAATGTTACTATCATTATTATGACATGTTACCATCCAGGATTTTTCAAATAATTTCCCAGTACGGTGCTTTATACGTATAGGGAGACTGTACAGTACAATCAACTCGCATGAAATGTTTTTCATATCGGTCATTCTAAACAAAATCCGAGGACAAAAACATATTCGTCTATTTGATGTCCTTAGCCCAATTAGCACTGTAAAGGTCAGCAGACGAACAATATGCAATTCAAAAGAAAAATGTCACGCCAATTTCTATAACACCATAATCGTTTTCCATTCTCATTGTGGTTGGAGGCAAGGAAAAAGTGAGTGAGGACAAAAAAGTGTGTCAATTTAGAAAGAAAAATCAACGAAAGTGTGCAAACAACGCATAATTAGTTTTTCTTAATGAGTCAGATTCAACAATTATCACTCTTTTAACAATCACTCTTTTATTTAGCTTAAATTTAAGCGACAAATAAATTTAAAAAAATAAACCAAACCAGAAATTAGAACTTAAACTGGTTGAGAATGTTCAAAGATCTTTACGATATGATTGTCAATAAGCCTAAATGAGAAAAAGTTTAGCGTAACTCTGTTTATTTTTGAAGATATTTCGAAATGAGTAATGAGGTGAGATTCGCCTGAAGCTAATAATTTCAATTTTTCCCGCATTGGTCTCTCATTTTCTCCTCCTTTTCATATTATGATAGCATTGTATTCATTTCCTTCAATTACATTTCTTTTCATAGAGGACTTTTCAGTGAACTTTTAATACTCCTCAATAAATAACTAACGCATTAGCACTAATGTTAAAACCTCATAGCAGCAAACCTCTACCTCACTGAGCAATGCCGATTAACAAATGATTATTCTGCAACTCTACAACTTGAGACAGTTTGAAAGTTCATTCCGAAATTTAAAACGAAATAAAAAAACTTTTTATGAAAAACACTTAATTGAAAATAAAAAACATTGTATTTAATACCAAGAAATACACTATGCATTTATTATGCGAAAACAATTAATTGAATCACTGTAATGGGAAAAAAGCCGCTGTTAAAAAATGCATTGTGAAAATTCACTTGTGATGTGAAACAAATTGAGGGAAGAGGTCCGTCTTGAAGAGTATGTATAAACAAAAATTACAGAGGGTTCGCCATTAGTGTGTTGTGTTCTTAGTGAAGATTTCAATCGAAAAAGCTGAAAAATTATGGTGAGGTTTCATTATTGATTTATTCTGCGTGGAATACTTTTTCCTTCTCATATTTGCAAACAACATCAAAACATTAGAAGGAGTTAGATATAATCTGAAAAGCGAACATATCAACCTCGAAAACGTGTGTTATTTGATGCGCGTACCTCAATATAACTCATTAAAAACGAAATGAACATATAATGAGCTGAAGAATGAAAGGGAAGGAGAGTAAAAAAAAAGTAGAAAAAAGAAAGAGCTAACGTTGTATAGGGGACGGTATGTTCTGACCTGGTCTTGCTTTGGCGATAAGCTCAATACATCCAATGCCAATCGATCGTATTCGAACATACCTCTGAAATGTAACAGAGCATTTATCTATGGGAATAATAAGCAAACAAATATTTTCAAAAGTATTACTGCTTTACTGTAACGACAACGACATTCAAAAACCGGTTTTACTAATAAATGACGCGATTATCGGTAAAAGACGGAGGGGAAAAAAAAACGAAAACTATCAAACAACATTAAAGGCGGGAACTGATGATGATAGAAAAGTGCAGAAAAATTGGTTATTAAAACTTAAAAGGTGAGTAAATGTTTATGTTTTCATGTGATTTTATTCAAATGACAAAATTCAAACGATGTGATGATAACGAAAATTACATGACGACATTTAGATCGAAGCATTGAAAACGATTTGAAATGCAAATGTTGTTGAGGGAAATATGCGATAAGCGAACCGCACTCATGAATTAATGCAACTAGTGAACTCATACGATTTCTCGCCTCAAAATTACACGACATTAAACACATTTAAGCATTTTTATTAGAGCAGCTGCAAAATGCACAATGTACCTCGAATTTGTGCAGAATAGCTGCATGTTTTGAGGAAAAAAAAGTGGATACTCATTAGAATCTCTTGACAATCACGTTCGAAAATGAAATTCTCATACACTGTGGTGGATTGACCAAACTTTTTAAAACAGGAGAGAAAAGATTTTCGATAATATTCAATCGATAATCAAAGATAAATGTTGAAAAATATTTTGAAAAAAAAATAGTGCAAATATTATTTAGAAAAAAAGACAGGCACTTTAAATCAGCACAGTGAAATAAAATGAGGATTTGAGTGAAAAGAATAAAAATTCAGCATAAAATAATAAAGTACGTCTACATAATTAGTGTTTTTGCAATTTAGTAGCTGCATGATTCATTCAGATAATAGAAAAAAAACATTTTATTATTTAATAGAAAAAATATTGTTCTATTTGGTAATGTATTGAGATTTCTTTCCAAAAATAACACACACACTGATTTCAGAAAAGAGTTACAAGCCCAAACAGAGGGCTATAGAAAAAATCTACATGATAAATTTCTCTGTAAAATCTACCATGGTAGTTGATGAGGAACACGTATTCTTGTGAAAAACATGCATTTTTAGACTTTGTAAACAACACATTAAACTTTCATGTAGGTCACATTCAGCTGTTTATGCAAAAAAAATTACACGAAGAGGTTAATATAAGTAGCATACAAAATGAATCTGACGTCATGTTATGATGTCTAGCTTTTTAAGTGATATGCGAAAAATCGTACCGTAATATAAATTTCAAAGTATTTTTATTATATAATGATGTTATAATATCGCTAATGATGCTGAGTTAGTCGCAAAACTTTGGCACCTTGGGCGGGAGTCGAACCCGGACCTATAAACATCACATTGTTTCTGCGGCCAACTCAGCATCATTAGTGTTCTGTAATAGTCCGTAGAGTTTATAATAGTCATTATTTTTACTAGCAGTTTTAATATAGAAAAGACAAGGTGTTGAATAATTGTATGAGGTGAATGAAACAGTCTCACAGGAAAACAGTTAGTTATACATAGAAACGATATTTATTTAAGAGAAACGAATTCTATAAAACATACTTGTGTTAAAAGAATAAGGAAAAATCGTTTCGATCATGGGAAGAAGAATATGAAAGGAGACGGAATTTTCAAAATCATCAATTTGAATAATTGTAAAATAGAATCGCAAAGATAGAAATCAATAGATCATATGAACCAACGAGGTCGTCAAATCGTTAATTTAATACCGATACGATCATGAATGAGGTGTTTGAATGGAGGACGACATTGGCGCCGACTCGAAGCAACCAAACTAAACCACATCGGCGCCGGTTGTGTAACATGCAACAAAAGAAAACACGTGACTTTATCGAGAAAAAATATCGCCAAACAACAGTAATTTCGCAGAGAATTCGCTGCAGTAGGCCGGATCGTATATGTTATAGTTTATTTTCTAGAGAAAAAACACTACAATATGTTTTTTTCTTATGAAGAGGAAGAAAGCCGAGTTTTGAGGAAAGAGAACTGAAGACTGCACAATTAGGTCATGTTGGATACCTGAATACTGAGAGATACTAGCTGTATACCAAGACATAAACACAAGAATTTCGTTCATCGGCTTTTCTTCGAGGTACTTCCTAAAAATATCTCAGTTGTAACGACAACCTTGTGACATCTATTGACTTCAAAACAAGATCGAGGAGGAACAAAGTTTCACCTGTTGATTTGACTTACTCTAGTAAGACGGATTTGTTTGTTGATTTTGATTTCGATTCTTAACGAATTATTCGTCAATGAATGTTTTCTGTACAGTTGAAGCAGAAAGTGAAGAAAAGAAGAGATTGAAAAACGGAAAAAAGTATAAAAATCACGGCTAAGAGTGAACAAGAAAATTGGTTATTCATCGCTTTTGCAAAAAATAGAGAACTCCGCAGAATTTAGTTTAAAAAGAGGAAATAATTGAACTGATTGGTTCAATACAATCTGGATGAAAACATTTCGCGTCATTTTGTATTCCTACATAGTTTAAGCTATATTTGGTCTTGATTCGATTACGTGATAGAATGAAATGAGGAACAAATCGAATAAAGTCGTATTAGAAAGTAGCCTAAGCTTCATTAATTTGTTTATTATACTTACAACCAATAGTAATCGATTTCCCTGTGAAGCTTTAGAAGTTTCAGGAAAAAAAGAAAAAAACAACTTTTAGTTCTTCAAGCATGAAGCCTGGAAGAAAAAGTAGTTTCTACGAAAAAAAAAAGAAGAAGGAAATGATGAAGAGTTAATAAAAACTGGAAGTTGGATGAGTTACAGGTATGATACGCAATGAGAATATTTTCATTAAGACACCAGTAATGACAAATTTCTATGAACAGATGAAAACATGTGATTATGTGAAATAAAGTTTGAGGTAAGAATTATGTAATTTACAAAAAACTATGCAAAACATTGATTCAGAAGAGCTCTTGTTAGAAGCATTATAATTAGTTGCCGCCTCTGATTGACACGATAGAGAATCCTTGGCTCTTTGAAATTTTGGATCACATATGTTTTAAATGAGGACAATGAGTTGTTAACTGCGATGTCGATGTCAGCACTCACCCGCGTAGAAGTTTCAAGAAACCAATTTTCTTACTTGTTAATCAAAATGAATTGGCCTCTTTCTTCTGACGCTGACGCAATCACGAAATTCGCGATGAATCAGATTTTCTATCCAATTGAGAAAAAAAAAACTAAACTATTCAAACTCAAACTTTAATGAAAAGCAAACATCTTGAAAGTGTGTGACATAGATAAGCGAAGAAGCTTATATGTGTGAGGTAACAAAGTTGAGTGACGAGCAGATCATATAATGAACCTTAAGACTTTTATATTGGAAGTATTTTATTTAACAATTATGTTACACTATGTAAGATGCATTAATTATGGATTTTTTTGCAGAGCCGATTGCTATACCTCCCGTATTACACATTTTATCATAAAATTATTTTTTCACTTACAGTAACTCTAAAGTAAAAAGTTACGTTATGGGTACTTCCTCGATCCACAGTGCCACACTCGACTACCTGAATAATCTAATAATCTGTCCTTTCAAATTTCATATACCAAAAAGCTACTGTTCTGTTCTTCATTGTCCTGCTATTGCCATTTAAGAAGTGGGTGCTGAGTGTAGGTTCACTTGATCCTTTAGAATCATGAGTTCTTTTAATTTTTATTACAACTTCTAGTTGAGCCTTATCCTAATAAATATACAAATACATACATAGATGCTACTAGGATGGTCCGTACTCATTGTCAGCGCTGACCCAGCAAAATTCCCATTTGCTTCACTCTCACGCGATTTAAGAAATGAGTGATGCGCTTGTAAGGTCGTCGGCGCGGCATCCTTAAAATCCTCAAATGCAGCTTTTCTTCTTTTCGTCCAGTTCTCCCCATGTTCTTTCTTCTTTCTTCATGTTGTTTTCCATGCTCATTGAAGTTGTATAGCACACGTATGTGATTTCAGTGATCAAAGACTGATCCAGCTCGAATTTTTGACTTACTTACTATGGATTCAACAACACAACAGGGTCCTTGCATACTGCTTATGCACAGTTCAGTGTTTTTTTTTCCCTCCAAAACTATCTTTATGACTCTATAGCATAACCAAGCACAAGCTACTGAACAGAAAATTCGCTGGCTTATCGCACTGTTTCTCTCGAGATCGAAACGATTCCTCTCTCTCTAAAGGGACATTCGAACAAAATAGAGTACGGCTAAGCAATTTGAAGAATATATTTTAAAAATATTGACACAACATTTTAAATACAATGTTAATTACAGCATCAATTAATATATTAATATTATAATATTAATGTTAATATGTTAATATTACTATTGTATATTAATATTAACATATTATTAATATATTGAAAAATCATGCGATTCGTTGAAGATGTTAAATAAATGGAAGAGGACCGATGATATCAATAAAGAAATATCAAGCTAATCTTCCTTTGATACATATCCGCCAACAAAAAATAATAAATAGAAATTTTTCTTAGAGTTGACTGAGTTCGCGTCAAAACCATCTGCACTCAGAAAGCTTTCATCGTAATAATCCGAAGCTATTTTAAAATAATGACGACTAAAATTGTGTGTTTGTTCAGATAGAATTTTCACAGACAGACGTCATCTGTATGTAGAGGAGTTTGTCTGTTTTGTACTATCCTTGTCCAACGACATTGCATATTCATGTCACTCAAAGAGCAACAGTTCTTAAACAGAACTTTTCCCACTTTCCCTTTCGCATTTCCTATCAGCTGTGATAACCTATAACAATATTATGCTAACATCTTCTACAGCTGAGTTAACTCCACAAAACTTGGAGGATCGATTGAGGTGCGTATTCACATCTAACGAATATTCGGTCTGATATGATGATATCTAGCATCTGTCCTTACCAATGTCCTATTCCATGATCAATCATTATCTGATTTGATTTATATCATTCGATTGTTTAAAATATATCATCAACACTCATTCGTTATTCTCAACGAGTTAGTCATAATGATTATTAATGAAAACTAATTAACTCAAACTAATGAGTCATAATGAAATTGATAGACCAATTTTTGAAAAAAGTTTCGAAATGTTCTGTTCAATCAAAAATCCGTTGTTACATACAGAAATTAACTGCATGGTTTTGATTTTTTATATTACAACAATAAAGCAATGGATGATTTTTGTCAATGCTTAGGATATTCGAAAAAAAAGAATAGCAAGAATTATTTAAGATGCTCAAGGGAAGTGATAATGACAGCCAGAGATATAAGCTTCATCGAATGATCAAGGCATTAGCATAAGCATCGATCATTGATAAAGTTGAATTTTTTCGTCATAAAAATGTTTGTTTGATCGACTGAATCGATTTAGGTACTGTGAAGGATAGCTGTCAACATCAATAAACAATAAATTAATGAATAAATAGATAAAGCGAAACGATAGATTAATTCAGACTTGTTTTCTACGAACTCAAGATCATTGAGGTGAAGAAGTTCTTCGATGAATACGTGATTAAATAACATCGCAGCTAAAACAAATAAGAAGACTTACTTACCTGCGACGACGTTATTCTAAAGAAAAAACTGTTGCGAGGTTTCAAATTTGAAATCTAATACGATTACGAAAAAAAAACGTCCTTATCCTTCTTATGTCAAAGGAATACATTGAGCCAATATAATGATGTTACAATGAACTGAATTACGAATGGAAGTTCAAAGGATGATTATTGATTAGATGAATGTACTTAATGATATGCAAATCGTTTTGAGAATATCTAGAACAATTCGACAGGTGAATTTCGTTGAAATTAGATGTGCATTCTTTGATCGTTTTGTGTTCGTCTACTGTCTCGCAAGCTTCTTCTATTACATCGCTATTACTTGAGAAACTGATAAAAATCGAGTAAACTAGGGTTAAATTATTCTGGTAGGATGACAAAATTATGACGTTTTAGTGAGGTGATTGTTTTTTCTTTCATTTAAGATGCACAGAAGCACGCTTTTAAAAATCATTAAAGACGAAAATACGAGAGGAAAATGAGTCAAGAATATCAAAAAGTAAGAGGATTCAAAGCAAATAAGGCATGAAATCAACCAAAAAGCACTGCAAGAAGCAATTAGAGAAATACTATGAAAAGCAAATTTTGTAAAACAATTACGATTAGAAGAAGAAAAAACCGACTTAAAATGAGGGTTTTGTTTCTATAATGAGTTTACGTTTAAGAGCATCGAAAACAGAAATTGAGTGAATATGAGGAAGAATGTAGAAATTTTTTTTTCATAACCATCAGTCAATTAATTAAGCTTAAATGACTCCGGAAATCAAAGCTTTCAAGGTGGATTGGATTAGTGCTCTGAAATGATTTCGACAAAAAGAGATGGGATTAGGATAAAATTTTCAATTGACAGTCTTTATCTATTCCCTTATTCTCGAATTGAAAAATTAGTTAAAAACTATCTGTTTAAAAATTATTAGGGGGAATAAATCGATCAATAGAGGTAATGAGATGTGCATACTTGCATTTCGCCACCAGATTAGAACAGTATTATTTCATCGAGTGGTAGCCTTTCCAAGTTGGATAGTTTCAGGGCAGAAGAAGAGCCACAAGTCGACAGAACGATTCAGAACAATTTGAAGCAGAAGAACAGAGTGTGTCACGAAGTGGGTGTTTTGGTTAAGAAGTGCATTCAACCTTCGTTGTTGACACACGTCATCTCAACGTCAAGAAACAAAGTTCACTTCACGTAGTAAAGTCGTATTTACCACATTATGATTCCCAGCATCATTTTTGTGTGGCTTTTTCAGCATTTGAAACTATCGGTCCTCTAACAGTCACAACCACAGAATAACGTGCCTTCAAGAATCGTATAACATGAAGCTGTCGAACGGTCGAATAAGCCTCGTTAAGAAGACGTTATAGACCGCATTACCTTCTGCCACATTGATTCCCATTGCTCAGGAGACACGCATACACTATAAAATATGATGCAATACACTTATCAAATAGATGAACCTTCTTTATAGTAGGCAATAGACTGTTGATAAGCCCTTTTGATCAAATCGAAGCTAATATTAATGGTTGAGTGATTCAATTTGAGGTGTAGAAAACCTCTTAGCGTAAAAGTCACAGTGTTGAACATTGGACATAAACATTGGCATCAAGCAGAAATTTCGATGATAAGATATCAAACCTGATAAAATAAAAGCAAGTTGAATAGTATGGTTATAACCTCACAGCATTCCTCAACTACAACAATATTTTTTTTCTCTGAAAAAGAGAAAAACAATGGCATGAACGAAAACATGATGAAAGTATAGTCCAGTTGTAATTAGCATTCAAATGAATATGCGAGAGGTTTAAACTTTAAACTAACAAAAAATTTAGTGGGAAAAACAAAAAACAAAACAAAAAAAAAACTCAGAAAATTTGGCTATGAGAAGACTAAATAAAGTGTATTCAAAAAAAACCAGAACACCTTTTAACCGACTCTTTTAAATGTCGACTTTTTAATTTCTGACTTGTTCACAACCACCTCTACTCGAAGCGAACAGATGAGAAATAAAAAATGGTTTTGAAAACAATAGAAAATCTTGAAAAGATATAATTAATTGGCTACGGTAACGCTGATTTTTGTGTAAAATTTCGGGCAGACGGATTCTGTTATTGCTATACAATTAAGTGAGAAATGATGAGGATTGTCGATTCCGCAAATGTGTTTATTCTAAATTAATTTCATTAATTATGCCCAAATTTAATCACAAATCTCTCAATATCAAACAAGAAGTGCCAATTAATTAAGCGGAGGAATGGAACCTCATTTCTTAGAAAAAACATGTGAGGTGAAAATTTAGACAACTTCAAAGATCAATACACTATTGTTAAGCATTAGAAAGCCGAAGTTCGATACCGAAAAATTCTATGTAATTACGAATTGTAATTACGAGGAAACACTAAGACTTGGTGTTATTCACATCATATATGTGAATATATATATATATATATATATATATATATATA
>KN716281.1:193878-221737 GCA_000816705.1 Dictyocaulus viviparus | reverse complement strand
GTATCAAAGTTATACACAGACCCTAATCTGTATATACTGAGGTTCGCGGTCGCCCTAAGGTCTTTTAAAACACGATACCTTTTCCGGGCGTGGGAAATGATTGATAGCAGAGATACCTGTGAAGAAAAGCAGCAGTGATATAGTTAATAATGTTATGTATACCTCAAGTGAATGTATAGACTCGGGTCGCATTCAATCTCACCTCCACATTATCAACGACGAATGCGTGACGTGTTCATCAAGGAATGATTAATGCCAAAGCTTATCTTATCTATTTTTCTGCATGTACGTTATCTATAATTCTATATTCTGTAGTGTTTGTTTCATATTTAAGTTGAGCATATTATTAACGTATAAGAATAATATTAAAATGCGTTACCCACAATATAAGCTAATGTGTAAACGGCTCATTAACTTCAATCGGGTGCATTACCATGAACTTCTTGGTAGTATTTTCAACAACAATTAATGAGAGGTTAAGAAATTCGAGAAAAAATTATCATGAGTCACAGAAATGGAATATTAAGTCACGAATAATGACGTCATAGAACTAAAATCAATAACCAGTGATAAGGTCATAACGAAGCATTTAATTGAGATAAATATCGCTCTAAAAGCGCATATAAACGGTGAGAAATCGGATTTAAAAAGGCGGAGTGAGTGTTCTAGTATTAGATTGGGAATTTCCTTCGATAGTATTATGGGAATGTCTAAGATAGCAAAAATTAATTTGGACCTATTCACGCTCTGAGGAGGGCAATGTTGCCGTAATGTGAATAACGAACAGCAAATTCTAGGAATAATCCCAGTACTTGTACTTTTAGATGCGTTAAGTACCATTCAACTACGTGCATAACGTGAACGAAAAACAACAAGCATCACAATAACAGGATAAAACCCGTCAGAATAATAGAATAATATTGATACCTCATAGTTTAAATCAACATTCAGTGTGTTTCAGAAACAATAACTATTTCATTAAGTCTTATTCATAACGGTATGCTGCTGAAGTGAGGGTCGAAGAACTTATCATATTTGACGTCATGTTAAGTGGATGAAATTAATACATAAATAATATAATGAACGTCGAGTGACAGCTGAAATCGAGCGATTGTTTGACATCGGCTCCGAAATAACCTTTTATGCCTTTGTTTTGTTTTCGATGACTAATTTGTTCTACGATTACATCGCATTTTCGAAAAAAAAAAACTAGTATGAGAATGGTGAGAAAACAGTTCAATAAGTAATTAGAGTGGTTGGATGATTAAAATGAGTTAGAATGTCAACAAAAATATAAACATAAACAATTTACAAAACGGAAACTCGAATCAATCAAGTTGAGGCTTAATATCATATTGACCTTATGTTTTATTATTATCAGCAGTACTAAAATTAGTTCCAAAAAAGCCAATGAGCACGCCTTGTTATTTTGAGGGCAATTCATGGAAATCAGAATTGGATGTTAAACGAAGTCAAGCACGTTGTAGACGACCATCATGTGAGGTTAAACATTCACATCCTTCATCGAAATTTTTTCGAAAATAAACAGCAGAAATTGATCAAACTATAAGTTCAATAAAATAAATAAGCAAATAAATAAACAAATATAAGAATAAGCGAATAATAACAAATAAAATTATGTAGTATAGTGTAATCTTGTTCTATTTCAGTTTCAACGTTTCGATTTTTTCACACATCGCACACTTTGCATTATTTGAGAGTGTTAGTAAAAAATCTAACATAAATAACATTGCGCAAATCAATACAAAAAAAAGCAGAACATTCGCGAACTAATAAATATTCTGAACTAGATAACAGTGTAAACAAGTACAGATTCCAATAGAAATGAATCGAAAAGTAAAGACAGACATGATCAAAGTGTTAAAAACTTCTCTAATGCGCCACTTAGCGTATTAACCTTATTCCTCAATTTCGAGAAATTGAATATTACTCAAATTATGGAGAATGTTGTTCCTCTATTCACACATACGCTTCGATAATATAAGATTTGGTATTAATCGATCACTGTTGTGGAATACACCTTCTCCGCAGTCGATTTAACATGATATCCTGTAGGTGATTAAGTCCGAGCATCGTCTATGCAATGACTTGACCACTCTTCACCAAGTCAGTTTGACTTGCTCAGATTTCTCTAGCACCAATTCACCTAATCCGCAAAGATGGCGAAATTGGTAGGACTAGGATTGGAGCTGTGAACCTGATTCAGGAATTCTTATCGCTGTAACACATCTAACCCTACCCCAAGCGTCCCCTTACTTACATATCGTATGTAATATTTCCTAACATTACATAACTATTGACGAGTTCTATCTTGTGATTAGTTATAAAATGTAATGATGTGTAACCGTATGTTGAAAAAAAATCACATCATCATAGAATTTCGTGGAGGTAGGTAGGATGTCAACAATATTTTACATCATTTAAGATATTGTGCTTTTCGTTAATAGTATCTAACAAGGAGTTCGTATTGAGCATTTCTTATGTGACGAGGAAAGTGGCTCAGTGGTGGAGGTGCCGCGGTGACACGCCATCCCGAAACATTTCGCGGCCGCCACTCCAGGCCTACCAAGCTCGCCACCCTTTCGGGATCGTTGAATACTCAAAATTAGAGGATTACATTGAGAACACTGCAAAGTCACCCGTGTTATCAAAGAAAATAAATAGAGTTTATAAATAATCCAATTGGTGCGACACTCTCTTACGAATTAAAAACGAGGTTTTAGATTTGCCTGTGAAGATGTTTGAAATCTTTCCCAAGCCAATATTCGAACAAATAAACATTACTGAAAGATCTTCAGCCACATGTCTATGTCAGTTGTAAAAACAAAACAATCAATATTGTCGTGATTTTCAACCTGTTTGACTCTTTCATAACTCTACAATGATAGAACCATCACAATGCTAGGCGGTAGTCAGTCCTACTTCACATGATAAGGTGTAAAAATTTGGGGAAATATCACAAAATGCTATAAGGTACGAATAACAAACAATGTGATTAATCAAGGCATGAGGTAACATAAGAACTGTAGTCCCATTTTTTGAAAAACATTGAGTTTCATGTGATCTCCATCCATAACACCTAGTGTTCATTGCTGTTAATCGTGTTTCATGAAGTGTTCAGCAAAGAAACTTTAATGAAAAAAAATATTTTAAGAGGAAAGCTCTATCTTCAATCATACCGAAGGCAGATAACCTTTATCGCCAAGAAATTAGTTGCAAAATGCGCCCATGCATTCATTTTTCACAGTGATATCGTGAAGGTGATCGGATGCGATTCTGTTCTATACAATGGCTTGATTTAAGCACCCTTGACCAAGGCACTGCTGCTTATCTTCACAGACTTCTCACAGAGGATGACAAACTTGAAAGGCCTGGGGGCAGCCGGAAAATAGATACAGGCCTGCGCATAACTGCCACCTCCAATGACTACGTTACACATCCACAAATCATAACGAAGCATAAGGCCAGAAAATACAGTTTTTCGAAAAACGAAAATTCTCATACATTGCAGGATAAAACAGTAATACCTGAGTGAAACTTTCAAATTTATTACATTCGAAAAACCATGGTGATAGCTATGGTGTTTTTGCTTTCAAAAAACATTTTCATTGGTGTCAGAGAATTACGTGTCGTCGACTTAACTCTGTTCGTAAGCAGATCACGAAAGGTGATAAATATGGAAGATAAAAGTGAAAGTGAGCAATTCATATCGATTATACTTACAAGCTCAATGATGCTAAGCATGACGTAAAAAACATAAATGCATGCATTTGATCCTTGCCTTGTATGGTATTCCTGTTATCCAATACATGTAAGCTAATCCCATAGCCACTGAAGAATTTGGAATACGAATTTTATCTTACTGATGTAAAATATATAGGACAGAATAAGACCACATTAGTTTCTTACCACACTTTCACATCTAAGCGTTAGCAGAATACGCATCAGATTTGGAGCTACAAGATTAAGATTACAAGATCCGAAAGATTATGGAATAGTTGGTATGTATGAATAAAAACAGACTTTCTGACGAGTTTTATGACAGAATAAACAGAATTGGAAATCAGAAATAACGAACTGAGTCACAATCACAGATTGCCGCATGTCGTAACAATGCACTGTTTCACAAACGTCACAAATCGCATCAATGGCTGTTGATATTTTCGACTAATCGATAGGAGGTTGTGTAAGCGAGAACCTCAGAAATTTCTAGATTGAAGTAAACAATTACAAACTACTGAAATCGCTTGAAATCTAACTAAACAGGAAATGAGGAAGAGTAAATTTAGATTTCTGCACCAAGTAATTGGTGAGTGACATAGAGACGGTAAATCTGGAAATCTAGATACCTGTCGGCTGCTCAAGCGCAAAACGATCAGAAGCCTGAAAGGATAAAGCGCTCAAATATAAAATCTTTCAACGACCGCTTGCTTATAACTAGTTGGACAAATTTCATCTTTTTTTTTTATATGTGGAGGAAAGTGACGCGGTGGTGAAGGTGCCATGGTGATACGCATGCGGGAATTATGTTCGCGAAGGCGTCTGGTCTATCAAGCGCACCATCATCATAGAGTGGGTAATTTGGTACCAGAGGAATCTAGCTGTGATAAACAGGAAGGATTTGGTAAAGAGTGTTCAAGTGAGAAAGTCACTCTATAAACCAAGCTCGGATTCATTCACCTCCACGATACTACGTTGAACACGAATGCATAGGCGTTTCCCGCAACAAAGATTGGAGTACCAACAGTACTACTATTCTTTACTCGTATTGATTAGTAAATGGAAACAAATTTAGAAAAATATATGCAATATCCAGTAGGACCGTAAGATATTCGAAAGTGAGAAAAGATATGAACGTGACATCCTTGTAATGAGGAAAATCTGTAGAAACAGCAAGTTCAGACAGAGTAGCCTCGTGAATCCAAATGATTCGCATCATGAGAAAGAATTCGGATAGATTGGTTGTATGGTTGAGTGGCGCTATCATGTAGCACAGTGATAGGAATTGCCTCTGTGATGTGCACGTTTGATATACAATGGTGTACACTGTTACGTATCTGTTCAAAGGCTTAGCATGCCTGACATTCCTCCAGGTTTAGTAAACAGATGCCAGAAATACTTGTAACGATAAGCGGCACTGGTCTCAGGACTGTGAGACTGTGTACCTCAAGTTATTGTATGGAGCATCATAGCACACAGTCAGTCATCTTTACAATATGACGTCAAGAACAAGAGCAGAACACATGTTAGGAACTGACTGAACACACAACTATTGGAGTTGAAATGGCATTGTGTAAATAATAATCGGTTCAGTTATACGGTAATGAGTAATATTTCAAAAGTATTCTTGTATTGCACTGTAAAGAAATGAGGAGGTAAGACTATTAAACGAAACATGCGAGTATGAAACTTTTCACAAGTACTTTTCTGGTATGTTGATGGAATAATGGGCCTCATTTAGATGACAAGCAAAATGAGGAAATTTCATCAAAAATGCAAAAGTGAATCGTTACATTAAGGTCTCTATTTCTAAAAACTCACAAAACATTGAAAGCTATTAATGAGATCAAAGTAATTTTCGTAGAAAAGTAAATTCTAGTGTCAAGTCAGATAGAAGCTTAATGAGGAGTCACATTGTTCTATGAAAATCAGGCTTAATAAGGAATCCTGTTTATTCTGTGAATACTTTTCTTTGTCTCGCATTCGTTATTTTATATGCTTTTGCCGCATTTTCATTCTCCAAAAAAGGTTATAATAAATTGCGTATAGATAATCTCAGTGGAGAAAATTTCTTTTTTGAATGGAATAAATTCTACTGAGCGCCTTTCTGAGTTTGATCCTCAAAATGAAAAAATACCTCATTGTTTAATCACAGTTATTCATGAAAATAAATGAAAAATATGAAATTTAAGAGGCTGATGAATTTTCATGTAACACTTTCGAACTATTTTCAGCTTAAATCTTACTGAAGAATATTCGAGAGCAGTAAATCTACGAAAGCTGTTACAACAAGATTACAAAGGAACTGAGGGTGGTTCATGTTTAAATTACAAATTAAATCGATATTGTTTTAAGAAAGAAAATGAAAACTACGATTCTACAGAATGTTGTCGAAGCTTTCAGTTGTAAAGCTACTGTGTTCTTCATGTTAAGTTTCAAAGTATTTTCTCTACATAGAAAATCCAGCATTCACAGAAAAGCAATGTGATTACTTCTTCACTCCAAAAACAAAACTATTTGAAGCGTGTTATCAGTACACCTAAGCATTTTCTCAGAGATAAATTCTCCGTCTTAAACACTTCAATCTAGAAGTCAATGAGGTACACGATTTTCAGGAATTTTTCTCGTCAAAACACTGAATCGATTCTTTCATACAACTTGTCAGCTTCAACACGTAATAAATCAAAGAAGCTGCATCTCTATCTTGCATCACAGTGACCAATCCCTAACAAAGTAACGTCGAATACCTTCCATACTGCTAAATTACTGGCTTTACACGAAAGGAGGTGTTGGTATATGGGAGCTGAAGGGAACTCAAGCGACGTCACTGTACCTCCTATATACTTACTGTTTTGCGTAACCTCTTGTATTCGACCATAACTAGGAGTAAATGACAACGAAGTTAGGAAAAATGCAATGGTGATAAGCAGGAGCTTTGGCGAACTAACGTGGTCATTCTAGCGTTGTAAGCTCAACTTACTTAAGTTTTGTTGCGGTTACATAAGTTTATTGGAAGCCCGTAAGAAGGATTTTTGTCAAAATATTACAAATACAAAACTTTCCTAAAATTAAGGAATATTATTAGACATTAGAATTAAAAGTTCAAAAAAAAGTCTTCTTCACAATTACACGTGCAGCTAGTTGAATCAGCAAAAAAAAGACTGGGATCTCATTAGACATTGGTAGACGCACCTCAAGAATTCCGGCTCGGCATATTAACGACTACCTTGCCATGGTGTACGTTATGTGGCTTAACTCTATACTAATTTGAATGGTGAGTTTCTGAATAGATGATGAGTTGCCAATAGTTCTCAGAAATCAGTACGTGGGAAGATCTTCAGAAGTAATATAAAGCGACAGAAAATTAAAAGTCATTAAAAGTAATAAATGTATTAAAAGAAGCAGATATAACGAACCTTTAGAAAAATTACCCTATTTTCCCTTTTTGTTTTCGCGCCTCACCTGCTCCTTCTATCCTTATCACCGCAAACAAATCATCTAAATAAAATGAACTCGGAACCTCAAACAAAACTTGATTTCATTGAGATGCGGGTTCAAGTCACCCTTCGAAGTTTCAGGTTTTGTGAGTTACCCAAGCACAGTAAGATACCAAATAGGACCATTACAGACCGTTTTAGTTTCGAGAAAACAAAATACAGTTGTAAAGAATATTTATCGCCTATCATAGTGAATAACGAAAGCCAAGGTTTCAATGATATTTTGATAAGAGCTGGTTTTTTGAATGGTCCCATGTACGTGATTGGAAACATCTAAAAATGCATGTAATTCGATTCGATCTATTAGTCTTTGTTTGTTATCCATTACAAGGTTGTTAAGAAAAATTACATTAATATAAGAGGACGGAGAATGGGCGTGGCTTAGTGACTCAATTTTTACTGAGTGCTCAATCTCTTTTATCTAATTAAGAAAATATGCGTATGCTTATTAGACTCAGAACCTCATATGTGATTTCTACACTTCTGAATTAGCAACGAGAATTTTCGGACAGATCACATATAAAAGAAAACACGTCATGAAATGTAAATATTAACGCGATCCATTGCAATTTCTCTGTAAACTTACTGAAAACGGTTGTTTTCAGCTTAAAAGACTGAAATTCGATTTAACGAGTAAAAGATGAGGTAATGAATATCAGTGAAGTATAAAGGAGGAAGTCGACTGTAAGGAACAGACTTTTACTTTTTCAATTTCTTGATATAATGGAATATAAATTGCTGTCAGATAAATAGCATATAACAATACAAAATGTACTAAAAATAACAAATTTTCAAGATCTTCTATTTAAATGAGCTTGCAAACGCCGATGAAGATTTTTAAGAATTCAGCAAACAACTATGATGGCTGTTGAGGAACAAAAACATTAAGAGCAAAGAGCACGCCGCCATTCAATAACGTCAACAAAAAGGAAAGAAAATGTTTTTTTCGAAAGCTTATGAAGAAAATTTTAGTATCGACGGAATATGAGAGATATTCTATTTTAATAAGATGATATGAAAATAGAAAATAGAAGGGATTTCTTTTCAAAGATGTTTTGAAACCTGACGAAGAACATGAAAAGAAACGAAACAAAACGCTGCCCAAAAACAATTGATTACAATCGTGCGCACAGCAAACAAGTTACTGGGTTGGGTGTTCCTTATGAAAAATGTGAAACTTGATGTTTGATCTGTAATGGATTTCATTTAAAGCAGAAAAACGATCACATATAATGAGAAAAATAAAGTGAAAAATGTATAGGGTCTGATACTTCACAACAATACTCGTCGATCAAGTCCGAATCAGCTGAGGGTCACCTCTGACCCGACTGGCGACAAGCAGAAACAGCAACGACTGCGGGTGGTGGCAGCCAGGCCGCGCAAATGCCGTCGCTGTCGCAGCCGCCACCCGTACCGTTGTGAACACGCAAAACGATGGAGTCACGCACAACGTGTGCGCAAAAGAAACGCAGACATGACGAACGATAAAATAATTGGTAACAGTGTGTATAAAAAGCAGAGAGTTCAGATATTGGCGAAACCATCTACACAATGCATCGCACGTGAACACGTAAGTACCTGTGAAGTCCTGTCAACTACGGTGAATAACTTTTAGAAAGCGGTCGAAGATTTGAAAGTTAGGCAGCGAATGCAAATCAGATGCGATACGAGGTTAAATGTCCATTGAAAAACAAATATTTAACAGAGAAAGATAAACATCAAATAGTCTTCGGAAATCCTCATTGTGATTAATTTCAATGTAATTGAAATATTATAGGAAATAAACACTATTCAGAGACTACAATTTTAGACTCGTATTCCTCAGCTATGCGACATTCCTTCGTAGCTTTGTTTGCTATACGACATTATTTTATTTTGTCTACAGCATAGAAGCTGTGAACTTAGGACAATAACCGAAACACGAAATGATTCAAATTGATCAATAAATGTCTTAATCAATGATGCTGCTGATTTGCATTGAACTAAACGAAGATCTTTAATATACGTAGAAATTATTGGCCATCAGTGTAGAAAGAAATTTGAAAAAAGATAAACAAATGAGATCTGAAATGAACTCACTCAAAATCGAAGTGCTTTCTTGTTGATTTGTTGTTGATCGATTCCATATCTATGGTACAAGTTAAGTAGTTAAACCACCTGAAAAATTATTTCTGAGGTCGTTTCCATAATCGCAATCCTCAGTCACAAAAATGATAACAGCGAGTGTTAACAATATGAACTATGAAAATGTAATAAAACAGAAGTATTAAGTACTGCATTTGTTTGCATCTGAACAGAAATAAAATACGATCCCACATGACATATGCATCTCAAAAATGAGTCACGAAATACGAAATGAACGATGAACTCGATCTGTTAGTGACGTAATATGGGCAAACCATAAAATATCCCTCACGTCAGTGTTGTCGCTTATTCAGGTGCGACATAAATGAAAACATTTCGGAATTTCGTCCGACGATCATTCACTTAACAAAAAATTCGATAAAATGAAAGCAATAAGTGGTTCACGAAAAAACACTACCACCGTGTGTACGATTTTTTCTAAAATCACATAATGGTCGTTACGTTTGATTTTTGGTCTTATTAGTTTATAGTGCAACATCGTTTGAGGACTCTACTGAGTTTCAGCTTAGGCTAATATTTTCCTTCATCATTGCTATCTTTTTTTCTATAGCTTAATGTTAGCTGAAATATTTGCTAAGATTTAACTGTTTGAATGTTATCGCGTGCATCTACGTTCACTCAAACGAGTGACGAAGAGTTTTTATTGCTCAGAAAGCAAACAGTTACACCTTTGTAACTATTTTGTCAGCTTTTAAAATTATACCTCTTGCTCATTGCTCTTACATAGTTTAATTTCTCAGAAGTGTCTTCCAAGCTCAAATGAGGTATCTTACCGTATTTTACCAGCATTATCTATTCGACAGTAGTTTTTTTTTCTGCTATTGTTGTAAAATTTTCATTATAAAATTTTATAGTGCTAATGGAGGATGTGTAAAAATTCCATGCGCTTCATTTTTCATCGAATTACGCATGCTGACTGTTTAGTTTAAAAAATTTTACAACTTTCTTTTTCGTTGTGTCCTTCTATTTCTCTTCAAAAAAAAAATCATTCAATTAAATGAAAATTGATGAAAATATCGATCAAGAAACAATATTAAAGCAACGTTTAAGCTGATATGCAAATGTTTTTGCTTGTTTTGCTTTTTTTTCCCCACTTCAACTAAGTCAATGAAGGTCGTCCCTCACATCGTTCAATAGAAATCAACTGCCTGATAATTCATAGGGTGTTTTAATTAGGATGAAACTTAGTGTTTTCGTTCTGAAGCTTCTCGTACAAATCGAAATGCACGAAGAACTTCTACAGTGTTATGATAGTACTTGTTTATGAAATCGATAAATAATAATATGTTTATGTATTTTGATAAAAATAAATAGCTTATAAATAAAAATTTTTGAATAACGACTAATAGAGAGGTAAATATACCTCATTTTTGATAACGTTAAAACAAAACGGAAAGTGATTACGGAAAACGAGACAACATGAAATGGCACGGTTCGTTCCAATTCGAAAAGTCTTTTTACAATCACCAGCACTTTGTCATTTGTGTGTTGTTCTGTTCCACGCTTAAATGCTTCTTCTCTTATGACTGTTCCACAGTAATTTTGACTTTAAAGTGACGCGTGAAATACAGCATCCACTGCAGCGAGTGCTTGCTACGTTCCTCGTCACACACCAATTCTTCAACCTCACTCTATTCTTCGACCAGTCACACCACTTCTATCGACACGTCACTCTCTCTTCACTTCCTCACAGGAAAATCTATACATAGTCCCACAGGTACTCTCTGTTTCGTATCGCCATCAATACGATCTATTAAAAATGGTTTCTATTCTTTGGCTGTATTCAATAAGGTTTATTTATCCAAGTTTGAGGTACATCAACCAACTTTGGAATAAACTATACGACGACCGAACCCGAGTCAATATATACATTATGAGCGTCATTAACAGCTTGATGCGAATATATGCTGCTTGGTAGAAAATGAGAACTTCTAGAGAGTTCTAAAGAAGAAATTCCCTCCTTATATATGCATCCAATCAATGAGCAATATGATTATGTAAATGATTGCGTTTGAATTAGCAAAACTGAAAAATATGAAAGTAAGCAGAAAAGCTCCTTCGAACGAAATTGAAAACAGTCATAGAGATTGGAAACCTACTTGTGAGTGATTTTTGTAGACTCATTATTCCTAGAAGAAATTTATTTTTAAATATTTAATAGGTAAAATTGTAGCATTTTAGAAACAGTAGTATCCTATTTATATAACTCTGAAATCACGTTATAAATGAGGAAAGATAAGAAAAAATAAACAGCATAACACTTCCCTTGAATGAGAAGTCACAATCGATGAGTGACAAAAGAAAGAGTAAACTATTCGAAAAAATTGTTGTAGTTTACATCGGAGGGATCAACAATGACGCTCTACGATGTTGTCGTGATTGACATATGTTTTTTTTAAAGTCAGATCATGTTGACTAGTGATAGATCGGGAGGTGAGCAACGATCAGTGAAGTTGATATGTGACGCAATGGTGACGTGCCACAGTGATTCGCGGACCCGAATAAGGTTCACGGACGCCCATAAGCTTACCAAGCTTCTCCGTGGTCAGTCTGATATGTGATAACAAAGAAATCTGGGTAACATTAGCAACACCAAGCATTTCAAAGACTGCTCAGCTCAATCACCATATCAATGAACCTCGCATTCGATTACCTCCACAATCTGAGGTTGGACACGAATGTCTAAGCGTATCTGGAATGAATCAACGCTTATGCTTCTATATGTTAGATTGTGATGAGATTTATGAGTATTCTATCTAGCTTTGTTCGATAATTACTTCATTAAAATCAACAACGTTTAGTTTTATAATTTTTCAGACTTTGAATAGATATAAGTGTGCAAAAATATTTATATGATTGATGATTAAATTAAATTAAATGTATAGCAAAAAAAAGTATATATAATTACAAATTAGTACTGCTTTAGTACTGAATAGTACTGTTTTTCTTAGAAGAATCGATTGAAAATGTTATTGAGATCAACGGTAGTATTATCCTAACGGATTCCAGTTTCGATATGTTTAAGAACGACCTGCATAGGGATCCCAACCGTTTCGAGTTCGAGCTCTCACTTGTCTCAATCGGATTTCAACTTCAGATTTCACAAATACAAATGATTTTTTTGCCTTCGGCGATGAAATAAACGGACGAGATTTTAAATGACAACTCTATTGCTTTGTTAATCTCTTAAACTGAACTACTGCATAAATTCTTACAAACTAATAGAAGTAAAAATAAGATTTTAAATACGATATTGATTTTTATTTATTGGCAGCTCTAATGTAGAATGAAATTATGAACGTTAATGAAAGCACTTGTTCTGAAGCTGCTCTACAGTGTTCTAATGCTTCCTCATAATCTCATTATAGAAAATATGTGTAAACTCAAAAATTTTTTCTATTACTCATTTTAAATAGCGATGAATGAAACGGTTAGGTGATTTGAAGAATCATTTTGTTGTCGTTCAATAGAAATGACAACTATATGTAAAATTTGAAGCGTTGAATTTAAAAATGTATAACATAATGAAAAGAAAACAGTTTACTCATCTGAGGCAAATAAAAACAATGTCACTCAGCTTATTGCTTTTCTTTACAAGACATAAGAAAATGTATTTTACATCTCTATGCGCACTGCTATTGAATGAGCTGAATTGTTTCGTTTGTCTTGATGACGTTGACGTTTTAACGACGGATTCCGTTGATGAAACAAGTTCTTCTACGATATCAATCGTGTACGACGTTGAACATTTCGAACAATGCGATAGCTTAACACTTTGTTTGAGTTGTTGTTGATTATGTTCGTCGTCGTTCGATCGAATGTAATATCAACTAAAATAACTTGATAAAAATCAAGTTTTTTTTTATTAATGGATGCTTTGTCGACAAAGTATGTGGTTGAGCTGTCACACATTTTGTGTTCTCCTCCATATGGAGAATAAATATTTTTATTGAAGAAAAAAATTCGTAACGAAAGGATTTATGAATGTACAGGTCTATCACTAGTGTTCTTCTATGTACAACTTCTTGAAGGAGTTCTACGTTACCACTTATCAGACTATCAAGCGTATCTGTAGGTTGCGAAGAAGTGTAAAATCATGAAAGAAATTTTTCTTTGAAGCTCACCTAATTCTCAAAATAAAACTATCTAAGACTTCTTTTGACGTCACTCATCGTCACTCAACCTATGTACAGTGACGTAGAACTGTGTATAGTAATTGAAAAAAGGACGTGAAAACTTAAATATTGCTCTCATAATTTTGCCTCTCTAAGTTACAATATATAAAGAGTGCGAAATAGGCTATCGTGCATGAAATCCGAATTTACAAGTTTTGGCATTAATCAATTCCTTTATTATACGCCAACGCCATTGTTTTCAATGTAATATCATGAGAGTGATTGAAAAGCTGAGTTACATATGGTTAGTGTCGCTTGTCTGACCAGATTTCTCTGATTCTAATTTACTGATTTAGAGAGGAATGAGGTCCTAGAAGAACTGGTGGCGATGTGAATCTGCTAAGGCTTTAATATGTCTACATATCACAGAGACACTTCTTACAATTGTGCTACGTGCCCCTGTATATAAGTTATAGGCATAATTTTGAACAACGTCTCTACTTTCTGCCTGTTTCGTAGTCGTTTTCTCTCATGATGCATCAAAAAAAAAGAAAGAAGTTACAGTTCAACCACCAAGCAGAAGTTAGGACTGTTTCACTAGGAAGGTTATTTCCTTCGTATAGAAGTCGCTACTATGCATGTCCTTATGACTGAGGCTCTTGTGCACCGAAGATTTTTCTCCGAGATTTTGCTTTCGTTGTTTTCTACACTGCTTGTAGATCTTAAGTTCAGTACGCTTATGCACTTTTCCAAGTTTCTCATTTCTTTTAGCCAAGATTTGGTGTGTCTTCTTCTGTGTTGACCAGGCTACAGATATATATATATATATAGATATATATAGCGTTAGCACTTCAGGATATTCTTTCCGTTAGCATCGACGACGTATTCGTTTTCCACGTAAATCGCTTTCTCAAGGTGTAAGTGACAATCATTTTTTGTTAAGTACTAAATACAGTGTTACCAGCGAGTAGCGAATGGTGAAGCTGCTTACTATCGGTTTCCGGACCAACGTTATCTCCTTTAATCGCAACACGCTTTGTTATGACAGCGTCTTCTTGCAGAAGATGTTCTCGCCGTAGAATGGATGTTGAAAGAGTGGTCTTTCAGATCATCATTATCGTATTTCCTCTTCTTATCACTCTCCATATCACTTTGGCATTTCCACCACTTCACCACGCGTCATCCAGTTCGTCATCCGCGTAAGGAAAATTATGCTGAAGCCTAGTTAAATATCATACCATTATATTCACATAAAATTTCTAGTGCCGCCTCAGGCTGCAAGTTTTGCGATTAACTTTTAACACGATTAGCATCATAAAGGATATAAGAACTTCATATTACATATCATAGTTGATAGCAAATAAATAAAATTACTATAAGAAAAACTGTATTGTTAGTGTATTGACCAATCTCCCATTCAGTCATATATTGTCACTAATTTTCCTCAAATTATGCACTATTTTTTAGACGGATTCACTGAACTGACCTAGATTGTGCTTCTTCAGACGATTGAAAAAGTGTCATGATTCAACATGAACATGTTTACTTAGTTGTTATAGTTTTTGTAGGGTTAGAATCTATATGTGTACATCTACTGACTAGCTGTTTCCATTGTCTGTTCCTCATGAATAAAAATAGCGAGGAAAGTGAAGTAAAAAAAGGTGAATACTGTTATGCTTAAGGTAGTACTATTCGTCTGCATATTTTAACCATACGGCGTCAACAGGTACTTCATATTATAACGTATCGATCTCTTCTAGAAACTCTTCATTGTATTAATAACATTATCAAAGTATACAAAAAATACCCAAGATCGATTATGATATGAGGTGATGGAGAGGAGGCACTTCTTCACTTGATTGGATAATCTATAATGATAATCACTTCACAACTGAGAAATGCGGTATGAGCTAACAGCTTTCAAAGATTGCTTTTTTCGAAAGCAGAGGAATCTTTGAAAAAAAAATTCAATTAAAAATCAGAATCCAAGCTTCCCTCAAGTGTATGTGATATTAGTGAATCATCCTCATTTAATAGATAAACTGAAATATACCGCTTTCCGATGAGGTGTCATATCGCTTACAACATCGTCCTCATTTAGATAATTCTCTAGTCCTAATATTTACCTAATGATATCATTCTCAATAGTTGTTTGAAGAATGTTAACAAAATCATTTCTAAAGTACCTACTTATTAACTGCTCATTTTAAATGTGTCTAATGTTTTTCCGATTCACATTAATAATTTTTAGAACAAGTCATCATGGTGAATAGCACAATGAGCTCAGTCATTTACCTCCATACTCATAAAATGAGGTGAAATACCCGAGGATTTGCTAAGCGATTTCGTTCAACATCTTACAGTCAGATTTAGTTTTTTAAGCAATTTTAACACAATTTTCTATAATGTTTTTCTCCTGTTCTAATTTTTTTGAACCGAAAATCGCTCATCAAAGAAGTTTTCCAATATGCGTTAATAAAGCTACATAGAAGAAGAAGCATCTTATATGAAATATATAGTATAATAAAAACTATTAGCGAAAAGAATGAATATTTTCAACTGAGAGTTGAGGATGTTTGAAAATCTATGCGAGGTAACGACACGTTATGCCTCAGGCATAGTATTTTTTAAAACAATATTCACTGTAGTAATGCTTTCGTTGCAATAAGGTAGATTACTGAGTTAATCCGATTTACATTATTTGGTTTCAAACATTTCGAATCCAAGTACAGTATTGTTATAACAATGGATCAAGCACACCCATAGGAGGAAAAAACCTCAAAGCAATAAGAAATAGAAAATGAGGTGACTTTCTCTGAAAAAATAGATTGGTTTGGTTTATAAGGTGCAATAATAAATTGACTACCATTCAATATAATGAGGCTCGACGTTGTAGAACATTCACGACTGGCTCGAATAGTTATTTACTTAGTTAGTTTATTGGTTGAATACTAATTACATATTATATTCTATTATAACTGTATCATTTCTAATTATTAAGTGATTTTTTGAAACACCACTAAAATCGCAACCACGTGAATACGGAACTAATTTTGCATGAGGATGGCTTTGTAATTTGAGTTGGTGCTACGTAGATGCCGCGATACCCTTACGTTCTCACTCATCACAAGTCTGCTATCACACAGTAGTCGCTAAAGTGGTACTAGAGAAATTAGCGAAGATAAGTAGCCCTCATTAGGCAGAGACCGGCTACCTCAAGTCAACGTACGCACCGCTATCGCTTTTAGTCTACTCTACGACGAACTTATAATGTGTCGCATAAGAATTGATCAGCACCAAGACAATAAAGCTTGTAAGTAGAATGCAAAAATTGTTATGAAGTAGCTAAAGTCGTGACTGGATTCGTCTCCGGTTGTTCTCGCTTAAACTTCATTACAATATTTCTCTGTTCCTCCGTGGTACTTCGACCTCACTCTTGATCTTTAATCTTGAGATGATAAGAAGATGTTGAATGCATTAATAAACTGCTGAATTTCATTCGATGTCATACAACAACTTCATAACGTCTCAAATATAACGTAGCTGATGAATCATAGAAATCTCTAAGACTAAAGAAATCAGTAGAAAAGCTAAGCTTTTGATTGTTTTTACGGATATTGATAAGGTTGAAAATTTTCTATGATGATTTTCTTTCCTGTTGTTTGAGTATCCTGAAATTTATTATTTTAAAGGTAAGATGACCTCATTAATTAATTCAAAACACATTTTGTTTTGATGACGTGAGTGTATAGAGGTACGGAACGTGAGAGTATTGATGTACGCAGTAGATTATCGGCATACGTAACGAAATTTATTGTTACAATTATGTAAATATAATTGTAAATATTTAACCAAATGTTTGAATTCAACAGTTCTATACACAGTGATGTTTCGACGATGATCGATCGCATCATTACATGCAGAGCATCGACTGACGGAATCTGTTCAATTGTACGACTGAGACTGACGACACATTTGTCAACAAATTGACTCCGATCGCTAATGATAAACACAAGAAGCAATCTGACAGATGAACGTTGATCTTTCTGTTATTGTGTACCTACCTAGTTTTAAGCAGTGTGCTACACTGTTGAGTAACAAATCGAGGATCTTGAGTATAATCGAGTAAATGACTTGAGATATGACAAAAATTTTCAACTACGGATTATAAAATATTAATGTGAAATAACACAAAGAAATTTTTCTAGTTAATTTCTTACTGGTTATCATTTTAATCTCATAAGATTTTCTTTTATCAAGAACACTAGTTCTTTGGAATCTTTAGAAACACTATAAAAACGATGAAGCTTCAAAAAATGCCTATGGCAAAAAAAGAATTCCAATTTGTAATAGCAACTCCATAAAAGATTAACAAACCTCAATTCTTTTTTTTTGAGATTGATGGAACGCCTATAATTTTGTATTTTTGATTAATTTTTCCGAGTATTTTTGTCAACAACGTATTTTTTTACAGATGGAATAAGAAATGTGTGTACAGAAAAAAAGAGAAGGATCATGAGTCACACACAGTTGGAGGAAATTGTGAGGATGTTTCAAAATATGAATGTGAATCCAGAAGATGAACTATGTAATTCAGTACGGTATAGGTACGGTAGATTAAGCTTAAGAATAGATGAAGAGCATTCGTGTTGAGAATGTATGAAATGGTTTCTTTTTTCTCTGTGATGCACTTTATTGGCATAGTACTTTCGTATGCAAATAAGCATATTTATTTGCATAATTGAGTGCGTTTTCTATTATTCGGATTTACTTTTGCACCTGAATTTAATAAATCGACAGAAAACCAATACGATACAAATCACATCGAAGTTTTTCAACGAATGAATTCGAGAACTCATTTTGAACTCATTGGATAACTATGAGAAATCAATATAACATACGTTGAGGATGCTGAAGATAGCGCTTGGTGGGTCCCTTGTGGAAAACCGTCAAAATTACACTATTCGTAGCGTAGTAAAAACCTTTAAAGTGTTCAACTATAGTAAAATATTGCAACAAAATTAGATTGCACTTAATTTTTATACGTTACATAAAATATTTACATCACACTTTGCATAAAATTTCAAATTAACGTCAGAATGTGATGGTCATGACTATAAATATTGCTGCATAATCATAAAGCTGTAAGCTATCAATAATAAGCTAATAAGCTTCATCTAATTGCCAGAGTTTCTCTATTGAACACAATAAGTACAGCTGGATTAGAGTCCGCCCAAGGCTAACCATGCTTTCCATCTCTCAGGGATTGGTGAATTGGTACCAAAATGATCTAGAAGAGTGGTGGTGACGTGGATGACGCGTGGTGAAGTGATGGAAATAGCAAATTGCCAAACTTTTCTAACTGATATCGCAATCGATAAGATAATGAACACGAAAGCGATATAGATTGGCCTGTAGGTCAACGCTGACGGTTAATTCTGATGTGAACCATCTCAACGATGATGTCAAAAACCAACTTCATCATTCAATACGTCAGAGTTTTTTGGTGTCATGTATTATTGTCGCGAAAATCACCGCTTATGAGATAGTTGATTCGAAATAAGTGAAAACGAGTGAGGTTACCTCAAAAAAAAACAACAAATTCAAAAGTTTTGATGAGTGACGGAGATTATTTACGATCATACTGGTGAAAGCTTGAATCAGTGAATGATTAAAAAGATGTAAAAGTGATGAGTCAACCAGCATTTAGGAATATTTTGATACAGCATTTGCTTTTATTTTCAAAGAAAAAAAACACATCAATCAAATAGATTGTTTTAAAATGTTGCCAATGAACAGATTTCTTTGCTAAAAAATGAGATCCATACCTCATCAGCGAGTTTTTCATGAGTCAAACGAATCAAAATTTATTACGATGATCTTTTTTTTTATTTTTAATGAAAACGCTGAGAATATATATGTTTACAATGATAGATTTTCTGAAGAACGTCATCTTGCTTCCACTTGCGTCAATCAGTAAATTTTTCAAGCATCACGTCATCATATAGGGGTAATGAAGCGTTCAATCAGTTCAACTAATCCAATATAAAATGAGGTAGAAAGGAGTGTAAAATGACAACGAAAAATATTTTTGAAATATGGATGAACTAGGATCGTAGAAGTTCAACATGATTTCTCATCGCATTTAATCGTTATTATATTCTCTTTAAAATGAGGATGTAAAAAGAATTCGAACTCGTTACGCTTAAGAACTAAGGAGGAAACTGCTCGTGAAGTGATATGAGTAAATGATGATGAGGGGTGTAGAATTTATAGCGAATATACGGTAGAAGATCATAACGTAGAATAACTTGTTTCGAGAGCAGATTATTGCGTATTTATAATCCATTTTTATCCACATTTTATCCGCCTACAATGCAATAAGCCTATCGTTGTTGTGCAATACGTGAACAATTTGAATTTATAATGTGATGTGAAAAAAAACAATACAATAATCTTCCAACAGATTTTCTAATTGGCGTAATCGTCAGAAGTCAGCTTCACTAGTAAACAAAGCTTAAGGTGATAGTAAAAAATCAGCGAAGTCATAAAGAACGTCGTAGCCACAAGCCGATCGTAACGATTTCAAGCCATTGAAGTGTAATATCATCCTGCTGTACTAACAGTACTTATCAAATAATAGAGATAATGTTATAATGAATGTTCTTGAAATTCTCAGTAGTACTGGTAGGGGCTGTCAATACTGTCAGTAGAATCAAAGCATCATAGCGTTGTTGTGTCATACTGTTAAGGAAAGTGTGCATGAAAATGGAGATATGATCAGATCAATTTCAGTGTTGATCGACTGCTGTTGCTGGTACGTCATGGAAGGCATTCGGGATAAAGGTGATCACCTAATAGTGATTAAATCCAAGCCTCGTCTATACAATGACTTGCGATGCTGCACTGTATGTCAGTGCTGCTTGTCTTACAAGATATTTCTAGTACCCATTTACTTACCGCGGCGAGATGGTGGACTCAGTAAGTCTGGTGTGAAACCACCACCCTGCGTATCGCTATGACACTTCCACCCACCACTGCGCTATACGTCATTTGAGTAGGAATTGACCGTGAATATTACCGAATATATATCTGTTAATTATGCTTCCTCTATATTCAAATTAAGAAATACTCAAATAGGAAAGTGAAAATTACCTTATCATTGAAAAAATTTTTAGTGCTGCTCAGCGTTTTGAATTCACAGGTTTTAATAATTAACAACTCTATTATTAGTTTGGTGCAAAAACATTTACGGCAATTTAGTATGTCAACGTATCATACGCCGCAATTATTATTGCACCAGCTTAATATTTGCATAGTCAATAATCTTTGAGGATTCGAAAAAAGCAGAAATGTGAAAGAAAACTCAAATTAACCAATTTTTAACTAAAAGGTGGCAAGCCAATCAGAAAAAAAAACCAAGGTTCAAGTTACAATTTAAAATTCCACAATGGTAAATAGCGGGGAACTGTATCGCTACGACAGAGAGTTTTGTTGAAATCAGCAAACTCATTTCACTCATACCACATTCTCTTGGAGTCCATTGCACAACACTTTTCGTTAACCCGTTAAACGCTCATTATTCTACAATAACCGCCGCATCTGCGTTTTAGTGTTGATATTCCTCTGCCTCCTGAACAAGGGATATATTTCGATGATTCATGACTCATAATTCGGCTATGCGAGGTAAGTTCGAAGATCTAAGAAACATCGCTCAAACACTCTGTCGCTGATGAGTATTCTGGATGTGGTCGGTCCACATGTCCGTCACATGACAGAATGCTGGACAGACTGTTGAGGAGTAGTGAATGTGAGAACGTCAATCTAGAAGTTGTATGCTCGTCGTGCGATCCAATGAAAGTGGTTTGGAGCATTCGCACATGGATTGGTGGCAGATGTTATAAAAGTGCTGAAAAGGTGCCTGATTCCGTTCCGCGCAGTCGACTATTCCTCTGTAGTTAGAAAAGTCTAAGAGACGTGTAACCAGTAAAGCGCTTAGACGGTTATCAACTTAGTTCTCGTTTAGTGTTTTCAAATGTTCAACAAGATGAAGAAATGAAGCGGTTGAATTGTCTGTTGAGTGCAATGAGCAAGTAAATCAAATGGTAATTGTAACCATTAGATTGTGAGGTAGTTATTTTTAGTATGCTGTTTCTGAGTCTAAGCTAGCAACTAAATCAATTGGAAATATTAATTTTCCTTCATTAAGTCCATGACGTCATAACTTAATTAATCTATTCTTTAATCTATTTAATCTATTCTTCTTAAGCAGAACAGAAATGACATATTATCGATATTCGGACAGTATAATATCATTGCAAAACAAAATGAAATTATGAATATGTCTGAGATTTCAGGTGATCTCGCAGTTATAAACTTAACTGGATGCAATGCCGATATCGGCTCACCAGATCGTACCCATTAATGGGCGAGTGCTGATAATGGTATCCACGTACTGTGAGTGAAGTGTTGAGTGGCCGTAGAGCAAGAGCCTAGGTAGTGTAATGGAAAGCACGGCAGACCGGATATCTGAAAGTGCGGGTTCGAGTCTCGCCTGAGGTTTTGAGTATGCGGCCATCTCAGCACAACTGCGAACGATCTAGCTAGCGCTAACTACCAAGGCAATTTTGAATCAATATGTATCAGTAGTACGTCTCACTTGTTCAATATTCATAGATTTGATATTTGTTGGAAGGATGGTTGGCTTTTCGTCTACTAAAACATCTTATCAAGTCTAAACTATTTCCACATTATGCAAATCATTCTAATTTTTTTTTGTATGTTCATAATATTTATTATCGACATAAATAATAACAAAACAAACAATGAATGAGTGATAAAAACAAAAACAATGAAAATCTAACAAAATATCAACACTTTTTCATCTATACATTTTTAATATATGACTGAATTTACTATATATTTTTCTAAAGTGTAGATCATCGAATGAATTTTAAAAAATGGCAAGTATAAAAGGCATTTGATATCATTCTAAGGGGTAAAAATTTAAAATAAAAATACTATTAAGCTCCGACTATTTTCTATAGTATATAAAACAATTTCTGAACAAATTTGTACAATTTTTTTTACAGACGATACCGATCAATGAAAGCATGTGCCTTATGATAAGACAGATGGTGAGAGAACATTCAATGAAAGTGCTGCTTCAGTGAAAACTGACGGCGAGAGTACTGATGGCGATAGAACGACTCCAGATAATACGGTAGGAGATACGACATCTGGACAAAGCACGTAAGGCGAGAGAATCAGCGGTGATAAAACGTACGGATTGATGACGTTCGGTGATAGAACGTACGGCGAGAAAACGTACGCATTAAAAACAGCTGCCGATAGTACGTTCGGACCTAACACGTACGGTGAGAAAATCAGCGGATTTCCAACCTATAAAGCGATGATATGACGCTGAAAAGTAAATTCATAAGAAATAGTTAAATAGGAACCTGAGGTGAAAGTACTGGAGGACTTAGGAATAGTGGCGATAAAATGCTTGGAGAGAATAAGCTAGGAGATAGTGTGATAGGGCCAAGCACAGTGAGCTAGAAAGCACTGAATCAAAAGCATTACTGAAGTTCTGTGATTTAAAGTCTAGAGTTTTCAGAGGTTTTTTAAAACCTCAGCTACATCAAGTAGTAGCATGATTAGTTTTTATCATCTACTAAATTTTCATAAATTTCCTCACTTGAACTGTATTTGAAGTTCAAACAGTGCAATGAATGCGCACATCTCATTTATTTTTAGTACTATGTTTTACAGTAAAATGTGGAAATCATACTGTAGCCACTGTGGGAGCAAACGCAAATGGTGCCAGTGTGATATGAGCGTATTCAGTGATTTTGAGGGTCCGTTTGTAACGTTGATGAGACGTCACAGAGTCCTTAGCAAGCATCCGAACAGTATTCCGCAACGATTCCTCACGCTCGGAATAACTCAGCGAAGAGAATTCTTCAATGTCGAGTGGAAGATCAGCGATTGTCGTGTTGAAGATTCCTTAATCAACAGAATGGCTAAATGTAATGTAGACTACTTGCTTCTAACTTTTCAATCTCAAATATCTGTAATAACATGGAATAGAAAAAAAAGTCTCTGCATGTGCTTTTTCTTCAGAGGATCATTCTGTGCCGATACAAAAGAACTGCTAAAATAACTCGAGGCAATCTCCAATATTTCCTCTGTTTTTCTCTTATGCAAACTCATATGCGCAAAAATGTTATGCTTTTTCTGAAATTCGACTTCGATTTGACTCATTTGTTCCAACGTTGCTATGATAAATTAGTGAAAAAGACAACAATAATGAGACAATGAGACTTTTAATATAAAACAGAATTTTCATTTCATTTCTTAAGCAATCCGGTAGTAAATAAAAATTTTTGACTGAAGGCATAGTAATGAATAATCAGTTTGGCTACGTCATATTCGGATTGTTCAGCGACACTGAGTGATAATACGGTCGATAATGATAGGAAAAAAAATTATGCCCAAAAAAACTGCTTCAGAGTGCTTTTGAATACTGGATTTCTCGAACACTTCTACTTCCTGAAGGCAGACTCCAAAGAAAAAGTGCAGAAAGAGAATTCGTGTTCTTGTTGAGGTACAGATGATTTAAAAACGAAAGAACCATTAACTAGTTGTGCTGAGATGGCCGCAAAACCCGGAACCTCAGGCGGGACTCGTACCCGCACTTACAGATATTCGGTCTGCCGTGCTTTCCATTACACTACCGAGGCCCTTGCTCTGTGACCACTCAATGCTTCACTTATAGTATAGTACATTAATTAATTTTACACGCACCCGTTTCTCCGTACAATTTCAGTATTTGACTCTTTGTAAGAAAAGAGTACTGACGTCCAGCAAGTTCGCGTCGCTGATAAGCTTGAAGATTTCTACTGAGATCGTTGAAGACTTCGTCTACTTCTGAGGTAATTGATAACAGGTCTCTGTCCAGTCCTACTTGTTTCATGTTATTCATGAGATGAATGGCTTTATCAACAACATCGTTGACACCTGAATCGAACTCGCTTTTAGAATCGATAATCGAATATAATCTTGTGGATCGGTAGATGAATTGTTTTTCTTTTTCTTTGAAATTGCAAAAAGTGCCTAGAACTTTATGTGAACTCACCCGACACATCCATTATTAGTTCGAGGATGGAAGTGCGGTCTTTTTGATCGAGTCCGGATTTTTCTAGCATCTCAGGAATAGGAAGTATACTGTTATCACTATCATCCTTATAAAATGGAAATACATCCGGCGATAACAGAGCTCTAAATCGATTTGTTGAATCTCTTTTTAAGCTTTTGCTTTTTGTTCATTCTTATTTTCTCGATTGAGACACTCACATATGATAAAGTACAAACATTTGCAGCTTCTCGATAGAAAGCAGGAAGCACTATAATTAATTTATCACTTTTCACTGACTCTATTATTACTTATTCAATTCGTTAAGCTTAAGGTTGAGTCGATGTTATGAATCGATGAGGGCAAGTACGAAAATCGGAACATCTTCCCACAAACCTTGACGACAGACATTCAACTAAAATCTTCTACAGTAAGTATCTTATTTCTATGGACTATGATAGGTTATGATGATATGATTCTGATATACTCCAGTTTAGAGTTAGCCACAAAACTTGGAGCCTCTCAGAGTCTCTCAGATTTCTGGTTTCTTGTGCTACCGATTTTACTACCGAGGTTCTCGTTATGCGATCATTCATTTGAACTCTTTTCCATCTTTTTCTCTATAGAATGTTTTTTTCTTTCACTTTTACGGAAAGCGGGATTTTTCAGGATTTTTTTTCGCACATTATCAATAATAGTAATTTTTCTGTATGTCAACTTTTTTGCATTTGAAATTATTTTTATAATAAATAATGCTTGATTTTATTTTATCCAAAAGGAATGCACTACGAATTCGATATCATCATTAGTTGCAAAGGTAGTTAAGCTCATATATGGGGCGTCCAATAGCTTCCAGTGACCAATCATATATCAGTTCGTTTCTTGTGATCATCGCTAATGATACGAACACCGCAATGATGAAAAATTTAATTTGCCTGAAGGAGTCAAAGCAATAAGCTCAAAACAAAAGTGAGGTATATGCCGTGTTAATTATGCTACAGTTTGACAACTAGCACCTAATGAGGTGAGTTCAGGTCGTTTTGGAAGTTCGCTAAACGACAAAAGAAAAGGATTGCTACTAACTTTGACGCTCGATATTTGTTTGGTAACAATGGCAGAAATCGTGGTGAAAGAAACTGGTGATTGACTTCGGTTGTGTATTTGGAGACGGCATCCACAAGACCATATACATTCTCGTCAACAGCACGTTCAGGCATCAAATCACGAAATCTGAAAAGCTTCTTTTCGAATCAAATTCAAACTTCAACCGTTTTATAGCAAATACCCTTCGTGCTGATGAATACGTGCTTTCTCTCCCACTTAATTCTTGTAGCTTCCGATTTGGCCTTGACGTTGTCATAATGATTTTACATATATCATGCACACCTTGTGGGAACACAATTCCATACACGATACTTGATAATCTAAGCTTATATATGGACCTAAATCTTTTTGAATAGCTAAAGACCAGAATCGTACGCTTAAGATTGCAAAGTGATGGTCCAATACCAGCTGTCAGAATCTTCATCGTCTACGCTTCAGCATCAGATTACAATGAATATAAAACTTTAACATTTTGTACGAACTCTGAAAAGTTTTGAAGCAAGGATCGTCCGCTCTACAGAGTCATTGCTAGTGATTTTAGCTCAAGAATTAGCTTACGAATAACGTCTCAGTAACGTTACATGGAAACTCGCAGACTCAAATGGAATGAGCAAGGCAAGTGGCTATCAGAATTATCATAACGAACAAGACGACCCATGGACCTATAATTCCAAAAGTCCTCATTTTTTACGAAGGACGTAGGAGTCTCCTAATGAAAAGTAACATAACGAAATAGACCTCTTTATACAAAATAGGTTTTGTCTGATCGATCTCTCTGTTCTCCCAATGTTCTATACGAATTCAAATTATCACTTCCTTGTCAAATTTTTCTTTGCACGCAAAGAAGAGGGGTGCAGTTTTCAAAAACCGGAATCCTAAAACTGAAATGAGTTGAGAATTGTATGATTTCTTGGTTAGCATTCTAAAAGATACCATCATTGACGCTGACGAGGAATGTGACCGACTAATTCAGCACTTTCACGAGTGTTCAAAAAATTGCTGCGTTCAAAAATTACTATGAGACGCCTGTCTTCAGGAACTTACCAGCTTATACACCGGCGTAGAGCAGCCGGAGCTGCCTGCAAATGATTGCCAAGCAGCGTTCTAACTAGCGAAACGCCACAGGAAAGTAATTAAAGAGCGCATCAAAGAGAGAGGACTAGAAGATGTGAATGAATCAGCTAAAGCTGGCAAGATCATTCGCAGCACCCGCCGATGCACCGCCAACGATGATAACAAAATAATTGCACTCTGACGTTGAGATGGAACTTACCGCTTCAGAAAAGCTATATGGGAAAATAATTTGCAATTTCTACTCGGATCTCATTGATAGCCACATTTCACCTCGGTGTGGAGAGAGGAAACTATTATGTTTTTTTAAACGACCTCCCATTCAAAAGCTAACATGCTATACAAAGTCGTACAGTACCTCTCCTAGACTGGACATCTGAAGTATCCACCGCCACTTATTAAAATACTGGCCTTACGATCCACATGCTATCTATCGAAATGCGAGATTTTAGTTAAGTAGAAAACTACCATGATCGTGTTGCTGCACAAAAAATGAGACGTCTACGATAGCGGCAAGTATCACTTAAATTTCCTGTTGTCTAGGCACGAGTCCTCTTTAATATGATTGGCATTCTGATCCTTTTGATGAAGAACATTTGAAAATATTCAAGCTATGTGTACTCAGGTCGTTTAGTCAGCGAAATAGATTAGCAGAGGGATACGACAGATTCAAGAAAAATTCATTACATAACAAGTAGTACGAAATAAATATATAAATGAAATGAACATTTTCTGAGGTACGCATTCTATCAGAAATCCAATTGTGAGAGTCCTAATAAAGTTCGTGGAATGAAAAAAAAATGGTATTTTCATTATCCACGGATCTCCCTCGCTGAGGGATCTCAAGCCGGTTAGTCGCGAGGCTACGTGGCGCGACAACAGGTGGCGGATAGGGGGTGAATCGCGGACCAAAAGCGACCGTGTACTTGCCTTGAGACGCGGGTGGATTCATGGGATGGACTCCTTGATTCTGCTGTGTTGGTCGACTCATACCTTCTGTATGCACATAGTAACATTTATGTATGCGTACGTACTTGTGCTTATGTGTA